>BHEV01025287.1:0-47345 GCA_004319985.1 Emydocephalus ijimae
ATAAGAATTGGTAAAAGATTAAAATATTGAAATGTTTAGTAATGATAGATTTTAAAATTTAATAAAATTGTAGCACTTGTAGCACTTTTTGAAATAGACAATTGGAATGTTATAAGATTTAATATTTAGATTTATTATTTAATTATACTAATTATTATGAATTTATTATCTTTTTTCTTTAAAGATTAGTAGGTAGAATGTACTAAGCAGAATCAGAATGGGTATCAGGTGTTATTTTAAATATTAACTTAGGGGGAGGATAGAAAGGCATTGTGCTCTGAGTAGTGATTTCAGGAGAAATTCTTTTTTTTTTGCTATGGGGAGTGAGATAAATGGATAATCTGGAAAGAATGGACAGAGGATACAAGTGTAATGATTTAAATTAAAATGAATTAGATAGGATAGAAATGAGAAGAATGAGGAGCGGGGAGGAGTTGTAGAGAAGATATAGAATGGTAAATGGGATGGGTAGTGGTGTACAAGATGAGCACGAATTTAGTTGAGGTCCATGCAAAGAGAGGTAATCTGGGGCCAAACTGCTTTCTTAAAGGAAGTTTTGTATTTTTGTGTTTTGTGTGTCTATGTTTTGTTTGAGAATTGGTGAAACCTTGGGGGAATGTTGGATGAGAGTGGTGGTGATCAAGTCAGAGAGGAATGGAGATGATGATTATAAACTGGATGAATATAGAAAATAGTAACAATGGTGAAGTTGAGTTTGAAGAGAGAAACAATGAGAAATTTGTTGAGAGATGTTTGTGTGTTTGTATTGGAATGGTGTGGAACAATTATGTTGCATGGAATGATATTTTATTTGGCTTGTAAAATTAATAATGGAAAGAGGTTTAATGTGTTTGGTGGTTGATGATGGTTTGTTTGTCTTTAAAATCAATAAAAAAAAAAGAATAAGTCTTTGATAATGGAGGTCTTGGCTCTGGATAGTGGGAATGAGTTGCTTGAGGGTCTTCTAGGACACCATCGAGAGGGACGATCCCGAGTCGACTTCCATTTGGCAGGGCCGGTTCTCGATGACCACAGTAATTCGGATTTTCTTGGCGTCTAAGGCAGAGGCGTGACCAATAGTGATAGTATGGTGAGCCTCTTCTCGCTTCGTGGGGTGATTTAAAACTCGGTTTCTGTAGGAGTGGTTTACTGGTTCTCGCCTTACAGGACGGTTTCCTGTTGATTGGCGATAGTTAGCCCCTTTTGAGGCTTGGCCGGGTCCTTGGAAACTTCGGCAGACCCGTCCGATGTGGCCTCTCTTTCCACACTCATGGCAGAGCGCGTCGCGGAATTTGCATTCAGACCTGGCATGGTTGGCTACACAGCCAGTGCAGGGGTGTGAGGACTTTGGGTAGGGGTCCCGGTCAGACCGCAGTCGATGGACCTCTTCTTCGTTGCTGTCTGACAACGAGGAGAGGTCCTCGTGGAGGGCCGTTATAAGCTGCCCTTCTGACTTGGGTAAAATGTCACCTGTCGGTTGGTGGACCGGAGCGCGGTTGAGTCGAAGTTGTGCAGCCAACTTCCTGGTTGCTTCTGCTGCAGTAGCATCGGCGATGGCATCGGCAAGGCTGATGTTGCCTTTCGCCATCAGCTTGCTCTGCACGCCTGGCGCATCTAATCCCAGAATTATTCGATCTCTCAGTGCCTCTTCCAAATCAGCGACTCCGCAGAGGCCTCCCAGATTCCGGAGGTCGGCTATGAAGTCGGCGACGCTTTCTCCTTTTCGCTGGTTTCTCTGATAGAACTCGTGCCGTCTCACAAGCGTGGGCACGGTCGGTGCGTAATGAGCTCTCAGTATGGGTTCGAGGACGTCCCAGTCCATCGCCTTCACTTCTGCAGGTTTGGCTAGTGCTTTAGCCATCTTAAATACGGTTGGTCCACAATGAGTTAGGAATACCACCCGTTTCTTCCCGGTTGAGGCATCCTTCAAATTGTTAGTTTCCAAAAACATTTGGAAACCATCCATGTAGGACTTCCAGTCCTCTTGTACTGGATCGAACGGAGCGGGTGGTACGATGCCACCGGACATGGTTCCGTCGTGTAGCGTTGTCAGCCACGTGCTCGATGTTTCTTCCTAGTTCAGTCAGCTCTGACGTCTCCACATCCCGTCCTCGTCGCCAGTGTTAAGTTTGGAGCATGGGCGAGAAAGAATGGAGACGAGCTTCTGGAACAGTGAACTTCAACTCTTTATTTACATGGTGACAGCTCAAACAAGGGCAGCTAAGGCCCTCTTTATATAGGCAACCCAATAACTATTTAACCAATAATAACCCAGGAGCGCTAGCTCCATTAACCAATACGAAGGCTCCGTTAATGGCCAATCAGATTCCCCTGAACGGGCCAATCCGATCCTGCCAATCAGAAGTGCAGGGCCAGAACCCTGCATTTGACTCCAAGCTCAAGACAACTTCACTAAACCTTATGCATTCACAACACTTACTACCAGAGTTGCTGATGTTGTGAGGGAACTGTGTCAGTTTATGAGAGTCTCAAATCAGAACTCAAGCAGCAAAAATATTTTTATTTTTAAAAATTTTGATATATAATTTGTTAAATTAAACTGTGTTAATCTGCAAAAGTGCTACTTGGCTTTTTCAAATCTTTTCTGGATTGTTGTGAGGAAAAAAATGGGGCTATTTATGGGTAGGCCTGAGCCTAAATCACACAGTTATAGTCTCATATTGGTTGTAGATTCAGGTCCTAGATCAAGTCCAACTGTGTCAAAATAAAATGAATCTATAACCCATAGATTGTACTATAATCTATAATACTGCAAATTCATGTATTGTTCCAGGGACTAATCATCTGCCTGGATCTGGAACAGGTTGGGGTATTCTTGCACAAGATATGGCTTGCCTGATACTATACCTCTCTTGCTTGACAAGGAAAGAACACAAAAGAATGGGGAAAGTTGCCTAGGGCCGGAAGGCTATTTTTAAAAATCCATTCATTCATAGTTACATTTATATTGTGCCCTGCTCTCAGAATCTCAAAGCAGGATTACTCCCTGCCTTGCAATGTTAAGTCCAAAAGAACTAGCCTGTAAGACAAGTAACTGCATTAATGTGGATTAGATTCATATCTTATGACACCCCCTCTCCATCAGCAAATGCCTGCATGCCTTTTCTAACCTGGTGCCCTTCAGAGGAGATGGGAAAGTCACACCAGATGGCATAACTGGTTCTGGGAACTGAAGGGTAAGTTGAAGGCCTTCCCCAGTTTCACAACCTCTTTTACAGACTGCAGAAGTGACACAGATGGGAAATTTTCTTTCCATGTCAAGTCTCATTTCATGAAAAATATCTGACAGTACAGCTTTTGGCTCAGCCCTATTATGTAGAATTGTTTTAAAATTACTCTGGAAGGTTATTGAAAGCATAATAACTTTAACTCTTTAATAACCTAGCTAGTTCCTAGTTTTGGTCATTGAATAATTAATTATAGGCACCAGTTAGAATCCAAAGAAAATTGCAGTATATAGGTAGTCTTCAGCTTATGACCACAATTGAGCCCAAAATTTCTATTGCTAAGTGAGACATTTGTTAAGTGATTTTTGCCCCATTTTACAACCTTCATTGCCCCATTTAGTTTAGTTTAGTTTATTGTCATCTCGTACAACAAAATCAAACACCATCTTCAGTGCACATCATGACCCTGAAAATAAACACAAACACATATCCTTCACCCCCAAAAACCCCAAAAACCCGCAACACCACATCAACACTATACTATCAAAGCTTGCTGACTATAGATGACCCTTGCCTCACAGGATTCAATCAAGGAAATAATCCAAAACACACACAGAATCACACACATCATACACTGAAAGAAGAAGTGGCCAGCCGCAGCATCCATGTGTGCAGCCATCTTGAAAACCGTTAAGGGACTCACTGCAGTTGTTAAGTTAGTATCATAGTTGTTAAGTGAATCTGGCTTCCCCATTGACTTTGCTTGTCAGAAGGTTGCAAAAGATGATCACATGATCCCGAGACACATTGCCAAGGATCTGAATTTTGATCACACGACCATGGGGATGCTGCAACAGTCACAAAGTGTAAAAATGGTCATAAGTCACCTTTATCAGTGCCATTGTAACTTTGAATGGTCACTAAATGGACTGCTGTGAGTGAAGGACGACCTGTATTTTTCTCATTGGGGAAATCCTGGATTTCAAACAGAGTTTGCATGGAGAATGGAAGAAGAATGTGTATTAGGAAGACAATGGTTTTATTAAAATAAAATGTAAGATCAATGTATTTGGGAAACAAGGTCAATGAATGAGTGCTTTACAGACTAGAGAAATCTGGAAACCAGGTGGATTTCATTTTCGTATTGAAAGCCCTTATAAATACCATTGTTTGAAACAGATGGGAAATCTCTGAATTCTAAGAAGTTCAGGGTATATCCCAAAATAAAATTTTCACTGGTGGTGAACCAGGGCATCCGTGGTGAAGATTTTTTTTAAAAAAGCCAAAAGGGCACTGCCATCATGCAATATCACTGCAGCCAGAGAGAAAATACAATTAAAAATCTCTAGATGGTAAATGACATCATTATGAATATAATTTAAAGCACAAACAGCAATTTTAATCATGCATGAAACCAGCATTATAACAAGCATGATGATAATCAGAACAGTCCAAAAGGTGTGAATGTTGGGTCTTTGATCATACAATCATGGTCACTATCCTCACTTTATTGAACCTCCTCGCTTCCGTTCTCCTGGTGGCAAAGTCACAGCTTTTACTCTTGTCTTCCAGCACAATGAGAACTGCACTTTTTTGCATTGCTTATACCCATAACATCTCTAGATTACCTGAAAACATTCCTATGTAAAGGCCACCTAGATGGATTGGCTCCTATCTTGCACAAAATGTTAATAAAAATGAACTGAACTGATGTGAAATACAGACCAAGTGAATATGTTTTGCTCTGACGCATCTTTTCCCATCTTTGTAAGAGCAATATGAATCACCACCTGGGATGAGATCCACTAGTATGAAAGTACAATTCCCAGCAATATTATAATTCTGACAATTATAATTCAGCACAATTTAGAGGGCCATGAACTCCCTAACCCTGATTTAGAGCATGCTGTTTATGATTGAGCTATCATATAGTGAAGTTGATGGATCAGGGAGAGGGACATTCTTGTGTTGGAATATGGGTAACTGAAGTTGAAGAGATCTAGCAAAGCCTTAGAACTGGGCTGAACTGTGAAGTGAAGAAGATCTCTTTTGGTTGGGTGGCTATTGTGGGAGTCCTAGATTCATATATATTGCTCTCTGTGAATCACTGTAAATTCTGATGATGTAAACTACTGGAGTATTCTCATAAATATATTTCTGTACAGGAAAATCCTTATTAGTTTCCAAAGGCCACTGTTTTATCTTTTATAGATGGGAATTGCTAATTAGGCTAAAAATGTTGCAAATATAACCTCCCCAAGTGTCTGCTCAAAAACAAGCCTCACTGAATTCAATTCAACTTATTCTCAGAAGCTTAAATAAAAATTATAGCACAAATGTGTTAGGAAGGGAATAAGTGGCAACTTTGAGAAAGCAGGACAAGCACATTCCAAAATGCCTTGGGAAAACAAAACATTTGAGTGGCAACGACAGCTGAGGCAGATTTATAATACTAATTTTGTTTTGATTTAATGTTTAATTGATTTACATTACTTCATAACTCAAGTGACTAGAACAGATGAGGACTACTAGGCATTTAAATAAGCTATTAACAAATATTAATAATAATAATTACTAGGTGCCTTGGGTGAAATTCCAAAACATCTGGAGCATTGCTTGAGTATCATCAACATTGACAATATTACCATCAATCAATTGTGAAAGGCAGCTTTACTTGGAGTAGCTTACACCCTAGGAGGATACCTTTAACATCATCAGATAACATCACCTGCCTATTCTAGGTCCTTGGAAAGGCCTTGATAGGTGGATAAAAATGCCAAACCCTGTCTAAACATCTGACTGATTATGTGATCAACCATAATAATACTTTCACAATAGAGCAAAATGTATACGTCATTTCAGAAAACATTGTAAAGACATTTTGTTCCAGAATGAAATATATTTTGTAAATACTAAATTATAATTTAGCAGGATGTTGATTTTGAGCATAGTAAGCATGCCCTTAACATAAGTTAGACCCAACTGTCTTATGACAATTGTTCAGCCTGACCAACACTCACTCGATTTTCCAAATTATTGGGTCCTTTTAAACAAGAACAGAGGCACGGAATTTGGTAAGATCTGTTACTTGTACATCTCTTCTGCAAATCAAAAAAATAATACTTTCAAAAGAGAGTTTTGGTAAACATGCAGTCTTAAATGAGGAAACCATAATTTCCAACATTGAAAATAACTTAAAACACATTGTAACTGCTAGGAGGTGAAAGAAAAAAACTTCCCCTGCACTTCCCAATTCCTAAAACTTGTAAAGTTGTTCTCCAAATAGAACAAGATGGGTCAACTGAGGCTCCAGGACTATGTTCTGTCTTAAAGTCCACTTTCTGTGACCCTCAAAGATCCCTCCAACTAAACGTGCAAGTTGGCTCATTTACAGGCATTTGTTTCAAAGGGAAAATGTGCAAAAATATATTAGCCCTAAAATAGAATCCAAATGGTTTAAAAAAATAAAATAACCCTGGCCTTGCCTATGTGTGTTGACATGGCCCCATCTAGTTTGCATAACTGCCTTACCTGCCAAAGTTCCCAGTTTGGGTAATGAAACATTTACAATACAAAAACAAAAAATAAAATCATACATTGCAATGTCCTACCTGCAAATGAATACTTCAGCTTCAATCATAACAATACAAGAGCAATCAACAGTTATAAACTCAAGGTTAACCATACCAAACTTGACTGTAGAAAATACGACTTCAGCAACAGAGTGGTCAATGTTTGGAATACTCTACCTGACTCTGTGGTTTCTTCCCCAAATCTCAAAAACTTTAACCTTGTCTACTATTGACCTCACCCCCTTCCTAAGAGGCCTGTAGGGGATGTGCATAAGCGTACCAATCGTGCCTACCATCCCTGTCCTATTGTTTCTTTTTATTTTTCTTATAAGTATCTATCTCATGTATTCAAAACTATGTTTATTCTTATACCCATGTCTTGTAAGCAATTGACAAATCAAATAAATACTAAAATACTAAATACTAAATTTAGTATTTTCATCCCAGTTGTTTATTTAGTATTTTCATCCCAGTTGTTATGTGCATATCTAAAGGTTGTTCATCCCTGCAATAGAACATTATTTCTAATCTCCACCCTACCCTGGAACAATGGAGTCAAAAGATCACTATGAGGAATGCAAAATGAATTCAATTTCTTTCAGACACATCTACCCTACTGCATTAGAGCTACAGTTTAGAGCTACAATAACCAATGGAATATTGGAACAAAAGAAGCCTATTCTTCCACTTATTTTTCAATTTATTTCTTTAATGAACAAATAGGAGAAGAAAGCCTCTGAGTTCTAGGACCAACTCTTTTCATATTCTGAGATCATATCAAGAGCAACTGCGTTCTCTTAACTGATGATGTAAAGCTATTCAATACCACAGACAATACTGCTACCCTTCAAAAAGACCTTGACTGTGTATCAGAATGGTCAAACAAATGACAACTTCAAATCTCAACAAATAAATGCTCTGTCCTACATATTGGCAAAAAAATCAGAAAATAAAATACAGGCTGAATAGTCAAAACCTTGCTGACGATCCAAGCTCTGTCAAGGATCTTAGAGTACTCATCTCTAATGACCTAAGTGCTAGAGCCCACTGTAACTACATAGCCAAAAAGGCGTGAAAGAGTTGTTAACCTAATCTTACCTAGTTTTTTCTCTGGTAATATTACACGAATAACTAGAGCATACAAAACATTTGCTAGACCAATACTCGAATACAGCTCATCAGTCTGGAACCCACATTACGTATCTGATATTAACACAGTTGAGAAAGTCCAGAAATATTTCACAAGAAGAGTTCTCCATTCCTCTACTCGTTGTGGAATACCTTATGTCACCAGACTCAAAATTCTAGACCTAGAAAACCTAGAACTACGCCGCCTTCGGTCCGATCTAAGTATAGTATATAAAATCATATATTGCAATGTCCTACTTGTCAATGAATACTTCAGCTTCAACCATAACAACACAAGAGCAAACAATAGATACAAACTCAAGGTTACTCGCACCAAATTTGATTGCAGGAAATATGATTTTAGCAACAGAGTGGTCAATGTCTGGAATACTCTACCTGACTCTGTAGTATCTTCCCCAAACCCCCAAAACTTTAACCTTAGACTGTCTACTATTGACCTCACTCCTTTCCTAAGAGGTCTGTAGGGGGCGTGCATAAGTGCACCAGCGTGTCTACTGTCCCTGTCCTATTTTTTCTTTTCTTTTCTTTTTTTATTTTTCTTATATGTATCCATGTATTCATAACTATGTTTTTACTTATACCTATTATCTTGTAAGCAATTGACATAAATAAATAAATAATAAAATAAAATAAACCTTTCCTTAATAAAATCTGGCCCCAAGGAAACAGCTTAAAACTAGACTGAAATACTTCAGCAATAGCAATAGCAGTAGCATTTAGAGTCATATACTATTTCACAGTGCTTTTACAGCCCTCTCTAAGCAGTTTATAGAGTCAACATATTGCCCCCAACAATCTGGATTCTCATTTTACTGACCTCAGAAGGATGGAAGGCTAAGTCAAGCTTGAGCCGGGTGAGAATTGAACTGCCAAACTGCAGTCAACCAGCAGTCAACAAAAGTAGCCTGCAATACTGCATTCTAACCACTCTGCCACCGCAGCACAAAATGGTCATATTTCTGAAGCACAATTTAGGGCTTCTTTGGGAGAATGTTTAAAGATGGAAGTCAAAGCCATTTGTCTCCCAGAAGCCCCCTGTACCTATTCTCCGTAGTCACATTTTTTAAAAATGCAGATGAAAATCAGGAGTTACAATGCCAGTTTTTGCCAATATGATGTTGGGATACTAAAAGCCAAAAATGGAGGGCTAAGGGTTTCTATGCAGCATATGGACTGAATTAAAAAGACCTGTTTCTCAATGTATTTCGTTGGGTCCAATGACATCAGTAGACTTCCCTGGCCTTTAAGGCAAACTTTTCAAACTAGGACTCACGATCATTGAAGAACTAATAGCTAGTTTCAAAAGAGCAGACCTAACTTGGTGCCTGGGGCTTGCACGCCCAAGTTGATGAAATAGCAGTCCCGGGGTGGAGCAGTGCTGGCAGTCTGTATCAGTGCTAGAACTGCTAGATCTGGGCTGCAGGAATCTGAATAAGCACTAGAACTTAAAAAAGAAATGGAATGTTCTATGTCTCTTTATGGCTATGAAATGGGTTGCCCAGCCTAGTCAATATGTAATGAAAGTAGTCTGCAACATTTACCCAAAGTCCACTTATACCTGTCACTACATTCCCAGTCATTGCTCTATGTCAAATAAATATTTATGTTCCCCTATGGGTGTCCATCAAAACTACGGCAGTCCACCGATTTCGGTTTTGTTAAAGACGGCAAGACCAACCAGACCAGGCCAGCTTCACAATATTTAGCTCACTGATTTGGTCCACAAATACATTCATAATCACCTTTAAAGCCATTCATGTCCAGGGTACTTGAGGGACCATCTCACCACACTGGGATTGGCCAACCTCATACAACCTGGAAAAGGAGGCATGCTGTGGATCTCATCAGCGGGATTATCCCAGCTGGAGGGATCCAAGAGAAGGGCTTTCCTTCCCATTGTATTTGCCCTGGGGAACATCTTGCTCCTTGGACTGAGGTCAGCCGCATCTCTTCTGACCTTCCATAAGAGCCTAAAGACTGTCTCTGCCACTTAGCTTGGGGCTCCAATAGAGGGGGGGGGCGTTATATTGAGGATGGTTGATAGATTAACAGCAGATCTTTTAATTGTGCCATAGTATTTGGATTTTGTACTAACTTATTTACATTTTTAGTTTATATAATTTTTATTTTTTATGACTGTAAGCTGCCCAGACTTACCTGAATAAAATAAATAGACAAACAAACAAATTCATAATCCGAGAATTTGAGATCAGGACTAACATAGCATACCCAAAACTCAAAAAGCAAAAGACTCTTTTATATTTCATAATAGTAGTAAAGGAGAGTGGCATTGCAGCTGAGCTTCCCATGATCAGAGCTAATTCCTTCCCACCACAGTCATGTCAGCTTGAGCAATGAGGGGGCAGGAAGAACCTCTGCCTGCTAGTGAAATGCAGCAACAAAAGTCCCCAGGTTTGGATGAAAACATGTGCAAAAGCCCCTCTCTTTAAAATATAAGCATTTTAAAAATGAATGAGTTGTATTTGGACAATACTTGTAACTGGCTTTCTTATTGCATAGAAGTATTAGTGGCCTCGGAACCCTGGAACCTACAGATTTGTTCATTAAAATAAATCATGGGGGGAAGCAAAATAAGAGTTTTTTAGGTCCAAACAAGCACCTCCTTGTCATAGCTATTGTTTTCCTCCTGATTCTTTCCATTCAAAGGATCTGGAACTAAAGAGAAAATCACTATTTTGTTTCAGAGGCTGTTGGGAATATGAGTCACCTAACAGCTATTTGGGTTCGAAATATATAAACCAGGATAGATATTTTAATACTGTCTCTTTAAGGGAATGCAAGAGCATGCAATTGGGTATGGTTTCTCAAATGGCCATAAGATGGAGCCAGAAACCTGGGTTGTTTAGTCTTAGCCTGAGTCTCAGAAGAGAGTGTATCTCTGTTTCCTTCTGTTGGAAAGTATTGCCGTTGCTCCATTTTTCCTAATTGACTGATATTTTCTAGATTTGATGTAAGTTTGTTACTGAACTGTTTTTGACACTGGAATTTGTTATTGGATTATCCCTGGATTGAAAAACTGACTGATTTACCTATGAATGACTTTGGACTGCTTATCTTGAACTTTGTTTAAACTTTCTGAAAGTAAAAACCTTCATTTACTGTTCAGTGTATCTGTGTACTGTGTGTGTATTATTCAAACACTACTCTCTATATGTCTCCCTGTCTGCGCTCATTCTCCTAAAGGGGAATTACCTCAACAGAGGCCACCTCCAAAGAACAAAATAAGGAATTATAGAGACCACCTGTCTTGTTCTGTCTTGTTTTTGGTTTAGTTCTTGTTTTTCGTGAGATAATATTCAGGGCAACACATGATTTGAATTTAACTTTTCCAGCTTTAACATAATTTGATCTGCTAGAGCAGGGATGGGCAAAGTACGGCCCGCGGGCCACATCTGGCCCATTGGTCTTTTTAATCCGGCCCGCCGAAGATTGGTCTGTTTGTAACCGCGGCCACTTTTCGGCTGCTTTCAGACGCATTGAGAGGAGGCGGTTGAGGTGGAGGGCAGGTGGCGGAGAGCGAGCAGGGATGTGGGCTTGTCAGGCGGAGCAGGAAACGGGGCAGGAGCCCGGCGGAGCGAAGAGAGCTGAAACCTGTTGAGGTCTCGCCACAGTCCCTTCGCGGGGAGAGAAGCCGCTGAGCCGGGAGGAGCGCAGGATGCTGCCAGCTCACCTCCCCGCCCCTCCATCGTGACTGCGGGAGAAGGATCCCCGAGCGCTGCCCTTGTGGCCGCCACCGAGGGAGCCCCGCTTAATTTCGCCTGAGCCGCGTTTGATTTGGAAGGGGGCATGGGAGGCAGCACCAAAGGAGCGCTCTCGGGTTCGGCCAACCACCCATTGAGCAGCTCCGGGCTCCCCACCGCGGCTGGCAGACCTTGGGGCTGCGCTCCGGAACCCAGCGCCACAGGATGGCGAAGCAGAGCGGCAGTAAGAGGCGCGTCGAAGCTGCAGCGGCCAGCTCAGATTTCTTGGTCCCGGGGAATCCCCCTCCACCGAGGCGCCTGAACCCCAAGCACCACCGGCGGTGAGGAGCACGAGAAGCGCAACGGGGCCACGGGAAGAGCTGCGCCCCAAGGAGCGACTGGCGGCCGGAGAGGGCCTGACCTGCGCAGGAGGGCCCTGGGGTGGTTTTCTCCCACACCTAGCTTTGGAGTGGCCCTGGGCGCGCCTTTCCCTCGCCTCTCAGTCAGCAGCAGCAGCAACAGCAGCGGCTCCGCCGCCGCCGCCTCCTTCGTCCCCTAATGCCCCGTTGTTGTGATGCGTATTCCCATAGACCTGAGCACCAGCAAGCACTTCACACCTCCCTCCACAGCCTTCCCCTGCGGTAAGATGGGAGAGAACAGCGGCGCCCTCAGCGCGCCGGTGCCAGGACCTCACAGCCAGACTGAGGTGCGCTCGGTGGTGGACGTCCTGGCTGGGCGGAGCAGGCAGGTCCTGGGAGAGGCGCGCAGATGTTTTCTGCCAAGCAGGCTTCCCAAGCGCCCAGGAGGACTTGCGGTTTAACGGCAAAAGTGGGGGCAGGATGGGCGCTGGGTGGGTGGGGGGAAAGGCAGGCGAAAGCCCCCCCACACACACACCTCAGCAAGCGGTTTGCAGGGTTAGCCAGCAGTTTCTCGCAAGAGACTGAAGGCCGGTCTGCTCCCCCCAATTAGATGTTGGTTCAAGAGGGAGGGTCAGCCCTGCTACTAATTGGTGGTTCACAGTTTATCCGTGGGCACCGAAGGAGTTATGTTTTGGGGGGTGGGTGTTTATTTATTTGTTATCTTTTAAGTGGCCAACTTGTGTAAACTGAGGGGGTACATTCATACATACACACATACACACACACACACTCGTTTATTCGTAGCAGAAGAATCTGTCTATCTATCTATCTATCTATCTATCTATCTATCTATCCATGTTGTGCGAATTTAACTATGACGCCAAACTTGAGTTTTGGAGGGTGTCTCGGAGAAAAAAATAGTTATTTTTCCTACCCGGAGTATGGCAGGTGTCTCTCCCGCTTAAAAAACAAAACTCTTTCCTCCCCTCGCTTTGAAAAGGGGAACTGTTAACAAATGCAGTTTTTTATATGTATCGTATCTTGTGCTGACCCAGCCCGTCTGTCAAATGGCCTTTTATAAAATTGGTTTGGCCCTCAAACGCAGATCTGATTTTCCATGTGGCCCCCAACAGAAATTAATTGCCCACCCCTGTGCTAGAGTCTAGTCTAAAGAAGGCATTGGTAGCCTCTGAGTAAACCCTGGGTACCACTCTTATCAGATTATTGAGAACTCCTAAGAGGATACCAAGGTCTCATGAAATATGTGATTATATTTCAATGGTTCCATGAAATTTTCATCATTTTAAGTATATTGTTTTCCTTTTGAAGGTTTGCACACAGCATTTTTGGAGTACAAAGCATATATTTAAAGCCACAGCAGCCATAAAGATAAAGATTGGTAGTAGTTTGGTTCAGTTACACAATTATAATTACACTAAAGGAATCTTAGAACAAATTCAACCCATGTCATGCCCCGCATAACTAGCTGTGCCCATGGAAGAGTTGACTCTCTCTTAACAAGATGTGTTTCACATTTTGTTAAATAGAAAAAAGCAAAGAGAACGACATAAACTCCATAAACATAAAACATAACTCCTCTTGTCAGCACTTTGAGGCAACTATTTATAAGCTACAATAAGGAGTCACAGAAGAATGGAGGCAGGGGGTTATAAATCTATCAGGACAAAAAAATCATTTTTTGAAAATCAGGGACATATAGAACATATATTGTTCACTTCCATCACTCCCATCCTATAGAATATATTTCTTCAGAAATGGAAACTGGTCCCATACTCTCTACCTTTGCCCAGGTAAGAGTACTTAGCCATGTTGGCTAAATAGGGTGAGAGAAGTTAAACATAAGTGGAAATTACCAGGAAATCTCAGGGCTGTGAAACAGACCAGAAAATAAAAAACAACAGCAAATTGTTTCCTTATTGTGGCCAACAACCCTACATGGATATTTTTTGACGATACTAGGAATTTAGGCCAAGTTGGAGATTTTACCATGACTTTTCCTCCCACATCGAGTAAGATGTGTCTCTTTCCTAGGCTTTTAAAGATTTTATTATTTTTGCATTTCTACCAGATTGTCTTTATCTGGTATATGTTTGTGTATTGTTTTAAAATCTAAGCTGGCTTAAGGGTTTTCATGTCTGTCTTACAAAGTACATTAAGTAGAGGAAACTACTACAAACACAAATAAAAATTAGGATATACATACAGCTTTCAAGATTGCCACTGCATCTTCCTGGAGCCATGTTGGGTAGGCAATTTCATCATTGAGGATAGCTTCAAAGAGGTCATCCTCATTTTCAGCTTCAAATGGAGCATGGCCACAAAGCATCTCATAGAGGAGCACCCCCATCGCCCACCAGTCAACATCAGGACCATAAGGCATCTCCTGCAAAATCTGCAATTAAAGAAAAAGGTAGAAATTATTCATGCTCTTCTGAGTTTTTACTATTCTTTACCTGATAAATGCGTTCTTACCTTATGGCTTGTATGTGTCAAATACAATACATAAAATTTTCATATTGACTCAAGGACAACTTTATCCCAAGGTTACAAAAAAATTTTTAAAAACTGTTGTTTAAATCTTCATTTGATAAATGCCGCATCAAGCAATGACATATTATACAAAGGAGTCATCACAACTCTTAATTTTCAGATATAATTTTTATATCATTTAATTTTCAGGGAAGTCAATTCATGTGACATCAAATATAAGGAACTCAAGAAGTATATGAATGTGTGCGCCAAATGAGAAAGAGACACATTATAAGGATCAGAAAACCAATCCCAAAATCTGAAATCATACTGAGTGTATGATTTGAAATATCCAGACATAAAATGATATTGTATATGCTTAATATGCTAATATACATGTTATATCTAGCGGGCAATCACCTATTCTGCACTGGATTATTACTGTGTCTGTTCCCATACCCTAAGTGATTTACTTCTGCTTATAAATTTAAAAAACCAATTTATTTATGATTTCTTTATGATATATCGTCATAAACTGGCCATGTATCTACTATCTACTCAGAAGTACATGAGTACTCCCATGAGTAAATCATCTCTACTACATACATATCAATGGTGGGATTCAAAATTTTTTACTACTAGTTCTGTGGGTGTGGCTTGGTGGGCATGACAGTGGAAGGTTACCACCAGTTCTCCGAAGTATTCAAAATTTCTGCTACCGGTTCTCCAGAACTGGTCAGAACCTGCTGAATACCACCTCTGATACATATAAGACATAAGCAGGGACACATAGGTCCATACAAACATATATCCAAATGCTTTACAGAGCAATTTTAAGCACCAAATTGATGATAAGTGTACAAATTATGCAGCTATTTGCTTATGCTGATTTTTTTTTTTACCAGCCAAGCCAAGCAGATTTTACAATGAAATTTGTTTGTTCAGACTCCATTAATATGATGGAAATTTGGGTTTTAAACCCCATTTAAATAAAATGGAAACCTTTCCTGTACCTCTGGAGCAATATAGTCAGGGGTTCCACAGAATGTGGCAGTGGTGATCCCATCGTGGATTCCTTCTTTGCACATTCCAAAATCTGCCAGCTTGCAGTGGCCCTCATGATCCAGCAGCACATTATCCAGTTTCAGGTCTCTGTAAGATATTATTGATATTATCACATCAGTTTGTCAGTGGTAGACTGAGGCAGAAACAAACGAAAATGAACCTACAAATCTAAGATCAACACCACCATCATAGATGATGATCACAGCTATTTAGTTCATGGAAAGTTTTGAAACATGATGCTACTGTATATATACTGTATAAATATATTTCCCATGTGCTGAAATTACATGAACCTAATGGAAGTTCAACCAAAAATGGAAATTACTGCCAGTATAGAAAAACCAACAATCTCAGCATTCTAAGTGAAAGTACAGTAGATAAATATAACAAACTTGAATTCATTCTAGCATAGAGTTATATAGTTAGAGGGATATCAAATCCATCCAAATCTGAATAACCCATAATCAGAAAGACTAGAAACCATCATCCACTATCCTAGCATTCACGGTAATTCTTGCTGAGTTCTCTCTTCCCTGTATTATTCAAATAAAGCTTTTTCCCTGAGCTTCATACAATATAAGAAAATTAAAAGTAAATAAAGATAACATAGTGATAGCAATAGGACATCCTTGCTGATTTCTACAAATACTGCAATAGTACTTTAGAAAATTTTATCTTAAGTATTTAAAGTAATAATTTTCAAAAGGGAAATGTATCAGGACAAACAAAAAAATATAAGTAATACTGAGTTAAAATCAAAAGATAAGCAAGAAAGTTCAAACTAAAAAGTGATGTTAAGATAAGAGATTGTAAGATGGAAACAAGAATATTTGTAATAAAAAAGAAATGAACATTTTTGGAGAGAAATAATGAAGAATTAGTTGAGCTCAAGGGAAACAAAAGATAAGATAGTGAAGTATAAGTTTATGCCAGAAGGCTTGTAGACATATTAAAATTATCCTTCATGTTTTCCCCCTTTGTAACATAAATGTGAAGTTCCAAATAATTTTTCTTGAGTTATATAGCAGAGGTATATCATTTTCTAAAAATTCTCTTTTAGGTTATAACAAAATGTAAGACTTGATCCTTTTAACCACATATTTGCCTACTGTCCATTAGTATATTGTCCAAAATTGTCCAAAGTTTTCCTGGACAAAGTTGTACCCATTTTATCATACAGTCTTTCATTTGTTCTTCTTCTGTTTATAATTAAAGTTTATACATTTTACAATTGCATGTTCATTATTGAGGACCCAGATCATTCGGGGCAATATGCTGACTCTGTAAACCGCTTAGAGAGGGCTGTAAAGCACTATGAAGCAGTATATACCGTGTTTCTCATATAATAAGGCCAGGTCTTATTTTTTTTTGAGCCCCGAAAAAACGGCTAGGCTGTCTTTTGGGGGGTGACTTAATTCCTCCCCCCTTGCATCTTAGGGCGGGCAGTGACGGCTTGGATGTTGACCTTGGCGTTGGTGGGGCACTTTGTATCAGGGTCAACACAGGCAGCACCATATCCGGGTGTGCAACAAAAGTACTTCCTAACAGCAAGCCCCCCGTGCCATTTCCCCCCCCCCCCATTTCACATGTTTTAACATAGGCCTTAATTTGGGGGGAGGGGCTTAATTTCATTTCATGCCTATAAAACATGCTGGGACTTCCTATTGGGGGAGGCCGTATTGTTGGAGAAGCAGGGTAAGTCTAAGTGCTATGTGCTTAATTTTGTGTCCTATTGTTAGGGATACACACCCTAGCAGAACGTGCAACAGCAGTCTAGCAGGCAGGCAAATGATGTGAGATAAACGTTGTTGTAGTTTACATTCAGTAAGACAGATACACTGTGCCAGTTAAATAGTTTTTTATTCCAGCAAGAGTTATAGCATAGTCAAAACAGTCCATATATCATACACTAGTTCAGTCCATCCAGGGATTAATCAGTTGCAAAGTCCAGTGTTGAAAATAGAGGTCAGTAAACTTACAAATAATCAGTCCAGCAATATATCTCTTTTGCAGTCAGAGATATGAAGAAAATCAAACCCCTTTTCTTCTCTCAGCAACAGCAGGGAAACACACGCAGTTATCACCATCAATCCAACATTGTCTGCTCTCCAGTACAAGCCAGCAAACAGTGAGCTCTCTTGCTCCCTCTTATGGTGATTTTACAACCACACCCAAAATACATGTTTTGCAGGTAAAGTGATACATACACTTAAACTCACTAACATAGTTTATATATTATTTTTACCCAAACTAAGTTAGGTAACCAATGTTATCCCTAACACCTCTTATGTACCTTAAATCTTTCTCTTAACTGTATACATGAAAAACTTTGTAAATTAAATCTCTACAATCACTTCCTAGTTTGCTTTCATCTTTTTTTTTCCATGTTCCTTTCTAAAGGCATTTTCAGGCACAATCTGAGCTTATTTTAGTTCCATATTGAGTTCCATATTCTTAATAAGGCAGTTCTAAATCTACACTGAGCTTAACTTTATCATACGATAGAAAACCATATCATCCAAATCTCAGGTCATATTCTTCTAATTCTAAAATTCTTTTATTTTTCAGCAAACCCTACTTCAAATTAGGTAATCCCAATATTTTCCATCCTTTGCATATGGAAGCACTTTATAGTTAACTCTTCGTTTTACCCCTTTGTATACAAACTTAAATATATCTTTCTGCCATTGTTTAAATCGGAGATCCTCAGCTCCCGGTCCACGGCCCGGTACTGAAGTTTCATTTGCATAAGTTTACACATGGGCACAAAACCATCCATTCTTAACAGATTAACAAAGTTGGAAGGGACCTTGTAGGTCATTTAGTCCAACCCCCTGCCCAAGCTGGAGACCCTACACCATGTCTGACAGATGGCAGTCCAGTTTCTTGAAAGCTTCCAGAGATGAAGCTCCCATAACTTCCAAAGGCAAGCTGCTTCATTGGTTGATTGCTCTCACTGTCAGAAAATTTCTCCTTATTTCCAGGTTGAATCTCCTCCCAGCCCACCCCGCACTGCTGCTGGTCCATGGAGTCAAAAATTTTGGTTAAATAATACATCCATTGTCAAAATAGTTACTGTTTGAAACAAAAACATCATCTTGGCAAAATATTTTTATCAAATAAATTCTCTCTAACATTGTTAATGTAGTTTATTCCATATTAACATGTCCTTTTTAATTTCATTCCATGTCTTAACATAATTATTCTGGTATGCTATACAATTCATATTAGTCATTGTAATATAGAAGTATTTAACTTTTTGTCAATATTAAAGCATTTTTTTCCATTTGCTTTTCGATGTTCATCTTCTTTGTTAACATCTTTCTTTTGTTTTTTTTTATTTTAAATCCAGCTAATACAACAAAATCTGATAATTTTTACATTAGTATTTGTATTCCTTCCAGAGGATCTTCCAAAATTATCACCAAGTCATCAGCAAATCCTCATGTTTTAAAAGTTTCTCTTTTAATCTTTGGTCCAGCAATTATTCATCTTGTCTTATATATCTGTCCCATACTTCCTTTTTTAATAATGATGTTATTAAAATTTTCATATATAAGGCAGGGGTGGTATTCAGCAGGTTCTGACCAGTTCTAGGGAACCGGTAGCAGAAATTTTGAGTAGTTTGGAGAACTGGCAAATACCACCTCTGACTGGCCCTACCCTCCATCTATTCTCCACCTCCTGAGTCCCAGCTGATCGGCTGGGTCTTCTTTTGTTGCCCCGCACTGGAGAACAGAGCTGGAAAGTAGGTTAGTGGGATGGGGAGGGAATGGGATTTTGCAGTAACCTTCCCCCAGAGGTGGGGAGGGAATGGAGATTTTACAGTATCCTTCCCCTTCCATGCCCACCAAACCAAACCACACCCACCAAGCCATGCAACATCCACCAAGCCATGCCCACAGAACCGGTCATAAAAAAAATTGAATCCCACCACTGATATAAAAATATAAAACTAATATAAACTATGGAATATATAGAAGGTTTTACAGAAACTTTTCTATATGTTTCTATGTAATATGTTTCTACATACATTTTTATAGAAACTAGAAACCAGGTTTACCATTTAAGAATTATTTTATGGCCTGTGAATACTGCAGACACATTGGAATCCATCTGTAACCTGAAGGCATGATTTGATTTCTATAAACCTGCAATAGTGTGGTTTTTACTTATTCTTGGCTAACATAGGAAGTCATCTGCACAAATGTTTACTTTAGACTCATATAACTTCACGATGGATTGCTAAATCACAAAGAAGGCATATATTTCCATTTGGTCATCAATTCCATGATGGATGAAATGATTAAAGAGATCAAATCTAAGAGTTCTTAGTCCTAAGGACTGTTAACCAAAAGGACACAAAAAATGCTTTGTTGGATTTGACTAGGCTCTCCTTGTCCAAAAATCAGTCATGCTGCAAATGCTTCCTAATCCAAAGTATACTATCTCTGTGTATCTAAACTCTGATTACACCCAACTGAGAGCCATTTTAGTATAGTAGTTATAGCACTGGCCTAGAAACTGGGAGAGGGTGAGTTCTAGTCCTACCTTAAAGTTAGCTGAACGACTTTGGGTCAGTCATTCTCTCTCAGCTCTAGGAAGAAAAAGTTAATAGCAAACCTCTTCTGTAAAACCTTGCTGAGAAAAACTAATCCAGGCAATCATAAGAAATCCATAACTAACTCAAAGAGTCCAAAAACCCCCAATTAAACAACTAAAAGTGAATATAATACAGGTGTAACAGAACATGCCTGTTGAGCCAGAAATGGATAGAAACAATTATTTGCCTCTTGTAATATTGGAATCCCAGGAATAGCCAAGGAAATTGATGGAAGTTCTAGGTTTTAGGCTCAGTTCTCAGGTTAGGTTGGAAATCCAATTCAATCCCTGCCTAACTAAACTCTGGAATACTGCTGTCAATTAACAGAGATTAAGAAGTAGCAGCATATAGCAATAGCACTTAGATTTATATACTGCTTTACAGTCCTCGCTAAGCAATTGACATATTACACCCAGTTTGCATATTGCACTCAGCAATCTGAGTCCTCATTTTACCCACCTCGGAAGGATGGAAGGCTGAGTCAACCTTGAGACTGGTGAAATTCGAACTGCCAAATTGCAGGCAGCAGGCAGGCAGCAGAAGAAGCCTGCAGTACTGCACTCTAACCACTACACCACCGCGGCTCTTGTAAATTGCAAGAAATCAGTTCAGGCCTGTATTTGGGGCATTCTTTTCTGTCCTTCATCATAGAGTGGTGGTGGATGAGGAGGGGAAAGTACATCCGAAAGCAAAAGTAGCATCAGAAATAACAGGTAACCTGATCCATTTGTGTTATAGGTGAAAATTTGGTTATTACACCTGAGAATGTGAAGAGCCGAACTGAAGCCATTTTGTGTTTGCAGTCTGAACTTTTGAAGCTCAGAACAGTTATGTAATGTGTTTTCTGCTAGAAATAATACAAGTTTGAAAAATTATGTACTTGACTTAAGTTAGAGTTGTGTTCTAGGGTGCTCTGACATTAGATGTCACATTAAGAGATATTAATGGTTTTCTTATAATCTTCTGGAATTTGAATAACAGGAAATCTGACTATAATTAGAATGTTGGGAGTTTTCCATGGAAGGTTGGAACTTTCTTATGAAAACGTTCTATAATGTCCACAAACCTAGATAAGCTGTATTCACTAAATGGGGGGTCTCCTTCTCTCCTAAACATGGTTTTGGAGTCAAGGGGTCCATACTGCAGTATTTTCCCTAATAAAGCATCCTATGGATCAGATTATCAAAAGTCTGTTGATTCATTTTTATGTACTTCTCACAATTTCGGACACTGGATTTGCTACACTCATGGTGTGATTCCCAAGAGAATGTGGCCACTGATCCCCAATATACAGTAGATAGTGATTGTTAGGGATAATATTGGTTACCGAACTTAGTTTGGGTAAAAATAATATATAAACTATGTTAGTGAGTTTAAGTGTAAGTATCACTTTAACTGCAAAACATGTATTTTGGGTGCGGTTGTAAAATCACCATAAGAGGGAGCAAGAGAGCTCACTGTTAGCTGGCTTTTACTGGAGAGCTGACAAATGTTGGATTGATGCTGATAACTGCGTGTTTTCCCTGCTGTTGCTGAGAGAAGAAAAGGGGTTTGATTTTCTTCATATCTCTGACTGCAAAAGAGATATATTGCTGGACTGATTATTTGTAAGTTTACTGACATCTATTTTCGACACTGGACTTTGCAACTGATTAATCCCTGGATGGACTGAACTAGTTTATGACATATGGACTGTTTTGACTATGCTATAACTCTTGCTGGAATAAAAAACTATTTAACTGGCACAGTGTACCTGTCTTACTGAGTGTAAACAACATTTATCTCACATAATTTGCCTGCCTGCTAGACTGCCGTTGCACGTTCTGCTCGGGTGTGTATCCCTAACGGTGATGAATTAAACAGGCCAGGGGGCTCTGATGGCTTAAATAAAGATGGGACAATGTCATAGACATAATTTCTCAGTGTCTATTAGTAACAACTAATGTGGAGCCTACAGATTCAGATTGTCAGGGCTCCAACAAATCTACCCTCATTCAAATCAAAAGTCTCTAGCCACATCTCAGAGAAAAGTAAATTGATTTATTAGGAGTGGCCATGTTGGCATAAGCTGGATGCAGCCGATACTAATTTACATCATACATTTCTCCCTTGACCCTTGGTCTTTCCCCCCCCGCCCATCCCCTGGATGTGACTTCTCCAATGAGACACATCCATCTCTAAGAGTCATCCATCATGCTCTACAATAACCTTCTTATGCTCTGACAGCTTTGGGCTGCTGGGGTGATTATCTAGGCATTTCAAGAATGCCTTGTTTTCCCCCCCACTCCCTTTTTCTGGCAGCTAAAAAGACCAAAGGAGTATCTTTTTAGTTGACACAGATACAATATAGCTCGGAAAGCCAGTTGTTGAAGGATGGCTATTCCCCACTTGAAGACATCCATTGGTTGGCCATGATTGAAAATATGATATATTTATGAAAATGTGATATATATATATATAGATTTTGGTAGTATTTTTTTAATCTGAATCGATTGGATACTTTTTGGATTCAGACAGTCCAGAATACTAGGATATGAAAGAGAAATTAATAGTGGTCATCCCTTTTGCACAGCTCACAAGATTCGTTTTTCTCACCATAAACAGGTATACATCCGAACTAGACTATGTTGTTTCTCTGTGTCCTATATGTAATTTTGTATTTATTTATTTATCTTGTCATGTTTTTGTAGTGTAATATTGGAGGTAGTGTCCCTTTAAGAGCTGTACGCAATGATATTTCATTTTTAATGTATGCCAATTAATGTACATTCAAAGTGACAATAAAGTTATTCTATTATATGTTTTTCTCAGGTGTCTGGAGTCCATGGAAGGAGGAAAGACTGGCAATTTGTCTTCTTTGCTGGTTGTGTGTCCTATTCTCATCAAGGGGAAGAGGCTTGTTGGTAGGTAATTTGTGAGCTAATTTTGGATACACCAAATATTCTAAATTCCAGGTCACCGCAAAAAAATTGCAAAGTGGTCTCAAGGAATCTAGTCAGCCTGAGTCATCTGGAAAAAAAAAACCTGAAAAAAGAATAGCTGTTCAATATTACTGGACAAATTCTGGTAATGTAATTTTCCAAGGCAGTTCCATTTATCGGAACAGCAAAAAAAATGCAGCTACTGAGAAGTGTTTGCTGCAAATATTCTGGCATAATCAACCGATTAGGCGTGAATCTACGCTTTGTAAACAGTGAATATCTAGGAAGCAAAATTATTTTTAAAGTAAAATATATTTATGTACATTTAACCTTCTGCCATAGTACTATAGAAAGGATAAAGCAGGAAAAATTGCATGACAGAATGTACATGCCATGGGATGTATATGCAGCTTCTGTAAAAGGTTCTGTTTAAGATATTGCCAAAACATTATAATGAGATGCAATGGATAAAGTGGAGCATAAAATTCTCATACAGTCTCTCCTATGTTCTTCTCAGATTCTACTCAAAAAGATCTTCTTGGACATCTCTGTAATTAGAGACCAATGAAGCTGCATTGGTATTTAAAACCAAGAATTCTCAAAATCACAGGTTTATCCTAACCCTTTTGTTTAACCAGAGAATCCACATATGTATCTGGCCATAGTGAATGGTAAAAACACTTTTTCTGCTCTCTCTCTCTCGTGTCACTACACTTTTCCCAGCCACTGTAGAACACAGGCTCTGGCACATGGGGTGTAATCGTGGAGATCATGTGATGTACAGGGTTGTGGTAGCAGGGTGCAGTTTAATAGGTGTTCAGTCCCTAACCAAATATGCATATTAAACTGAAATTCACTGCCTACCTTAGGAGAAATTCAAAAATTGATGTGTTTATACAATATTACCATATTAGATTCATTCCAGTTAATTCAGTCATCCAAAAGCATCCTGAAAAGATGGACAAGAAGATATCACAGAACAAATCTATTCCTGGGGGAAGCTATCCTGTCCATTGAGGGGCTCTTGTGTCACTTTCCAACAAGCAGAGAAACACATCGCATTAAGAGAAAAATGGCGGGATGCAAATTAAAGAAATACCACACAGTGAAAGGGTCTCTTTGTTTGCTATCAATTTCTTCCACTACAAGGGGGGAAAATCTCCCCCCCCCCAGTAATTTTAATAAGTACAAAATTGGTAATAAATTTGGTTGATTCAAGGGAGAATAATCTGGGTTATATAGATTAAAAAGAAGGAGGTAAGTCACTCACCTCCCAACAAGAAAGCCAGGCTGGTCGAACAGTCAAAAATGATTTTACAACTTGCTCTTTGTACTGGGAAACCATAGTTGTGAATTAATAAAAGTACTTGAATCAAGATTATTAAGAGCTTGAAGTAAAGTGCAGGGTTCTGGCCCTGCACTTCTGATTGGCCAATAATAGCAGCATCGGATTGGTCCATTCAGGAGAATCTGATTGGCTATTAACGAGCCTCTCCCATTGGTTAACGGAGCTAGCGCTCCCTGTGTTTTCATTGGTTAAATACTCAAGAGCTTTCCTGTATAAAGGGGGCCGTTGCGGCCATAGAGCCGAGCTGTTGCACACGTAAATAAAGAGTTTGAAGTTCACTGTTCACCGGCTCGTCTCCTCCTTAGCGCCCATGCACAGAACATAACAAGTACAATTGCTGCTTGTTAAAGCCACACAGTCTTGGCTGCCTTTCCGACTAATATTTCATGATACCAAGGACCCTTCTCACAGGGAAGTGATCTAAGGCATTGCTGTGGACTATGAGCAACTGTAGACTGCTTTTAAATGTGGTTTATCAAGGTTTAAATTAGCTTCTTTTTCAGCCAAGGACAAGACTGTAGGTGTTAAAATAACTTGTCAAATATTTTTGGAGACATTTTGTTCATGATACAAAGATTCTGTGCTTTTCTTCCAGGTTTTTTTTTAATAACATGTATTGTGATAATCATCAATCTGTCTGTTGTTGTATAATAATGTTCCTTACTAGGGAGTCACATTTTAAAGAAAGAATAATAGTCCTTTCATGCAAAG
Organism: Emydocephalus ijimae; assembly: GCA_004319985.1. Classification (NCBI taxonomy): domain Eukaryota; kingdom Metazoa; phylum Chordata; class Lepidosauria; order Squamata; family Elapidae; genus Emydocephalus; species Emydocephalus ijimae. Next base: position 25,108 of record BHEV01025287.1, read on the forward strand.
TGGGATACAGTGACATTTCCCAGAACTGCAAGGAAAATACTACTTCACTGAATGATGATGAGAATTCCTTCCAGAAAGTTGATGACATGTTGACTGGGTAAATCTCACGGTGCTCAAACAACCAAAGGCCTTTAAATCCAACAGATCCTTTCATTCCCCTAGATGGACACAGTGGAAGTTTCATAACCTACTTAATATCCTGGAACTCATTCATTCCTAACAGCACTGCTATTCATAATATTTGCAGGCGGGAGGAGGGGAGAAGAGAGAGAGAAAGAAAACTTTCCTCCTGGAATCATTGATGCAGATGACATTAACTCCAGAGCAAAAAGACTAAAATGTCTCTTAAATATTTGTTCTCTGGGCCCAATCATTTCATGCACTGAAACTGGTGGTGGAAACTACTGATCATTTATATCTCCAAATTAAATAAATGCATCTTCTCAGCCAGCTCACAGGACCATGAATAGGCCTCCTCTTATACTAGGAAAATAATTCAGGTATTATGACCTGATACGCCCTTTCAACAAGGTCAGAAACTTCCTGGTAGCATAATCTTCCTGGTAGCATAATCCCCACTCTAATCTAAAATACTGAACAATGGATACCTCTAAAAGCCTGCTTTAATTCTTCTATGGTGCATCATCTCCTCTAATGATACTGAAGCATGGCCCCTTTATACAGTTTGGGAATCAAGAAGTATTTTGGACTAATAACAGCCAACGTTTGAGAAGATATTTTTATTTTTGAACAACTATCAGTTTGGACTATGTCAGGAATTGTTGAATCCATATGCAGCTTCCTTGTGTGAAAATGCTGTGTGAAACTGTGGCAGCTGCCAATGGACTGATATGAAAAAAGGGATACAAGTATTAGAAATCATTTGAATAAATCAATAAGCAAAGAACTGAATAACTTAAGGATAAAAAGGACAAATATATACAACGGAAAGAGGGACACATAACCAAGGCAGAATACCAGCAAATAGCCTGAATCTGCAAAGATAAAGTCAGGAAAGGTTAAGACTCAGAATTAACTAAGACTTGCAACAAATGTCAAAAATAATTTTTAAAAAGTTTCTTTCAACGTATAAACAACTAGAAAAATGTCAAGGAAATGATCAGAGAAGATGGCAAGGAAGTAACAGTCAGCAGAAAGCAGAACTGCTTAATTCATTCTTTGCATCTGTCTTCATACAAAAGGAGAAAAATAGCCTGACCTACAAAATGTAGAACCATAAAAGACAGACGAGGAATACAAGTTAAAATAAGCAAGAAAATGGTAAGAGAACACCTGTCTACCCTAGACGAGTTCAAATCACTTGGACCAAATGGATTACATCCCAGAGTTTTGAAGAAGCTGGCAGAAGTGATCTCAGATCCCATATCTTTCCAAAGATCTTAGAGCTACCAGAGAACTAGACTTAAAAAGTCCAGCTTATTTCCTTCAACTTTGATATTAAATATACAGATTAATAGAGTTGGAAGGGACCTTGTAGAATATATTCTGCACAAATATATGGGTTGCACACACAAAAAACCCATGCCCAAAATATCTGGTTTTCCCCTCCAGGCTTGATACCTTAGAATAACAAATACAGAGCCATATTTGAGGGCCACTACTTTAACTGACCACAATAGAGACTGTGATCCCCTGCATTTCTCCATCCCATCTCGTGCTTAGATGAATCTGCAATGAGATTGATACAAGAAAGCTGGCACAAAGCTCCATCATGTCAAATTGTGCTGATTTCAGTAAGGTCACTAACGGAAGCTTTTTTCTTTGGTTCCTGTTTCTTCTTGCCTCCTGTGCAAATCCAATTATATTGTTTTGATGTGGAAACACATAAAAGAAAATAGATGCCCTGTACCACCCTTCAGGAATGCCAAAAAGTGACTCACTGAAATTACTTGCAGGTGGCCATTCAGCTTAGAAAACTATCTATGGCTGCACAAAAGAAAATCCCATGTCAGCCAAAAAGAAAAAAAAAGAACTGTGCATGTTAAATTGCAGAGAGGTTTCTTTTTTTCGTTTTAAAGAGGTTTAGTTTTTTTTTAAAAAAAAAACCCATTAAAACTGCTTCTCAGTCTTTGGAGAACTCAGTTTCTGGAGATTGTCCAGATGTTACTCCTGAGGGACTTGGAATACAAGGAGGGGGGGGGAAAGATGTGGAAAAATAATATGTGGCTAACTTGGCAAAAGATGTATGACTCTAGCCCTAAAATATAGGCTTCAGCCCTTCCGCTGAGTTACTGTAATACTTATCCTAGGCCCTACTTATAAAGTCTAATTAAAATTATAAATCCTGCTGTCAGCAAAGGCTTGGTGGTTAGATATTCAGCAGCCTCCACTGGTATTTAGGAGCCTACTTTAGTTATCACAATTGTTTTAATTAATGCCTATACAGTCTATTACTAGGAGTTCTGCCAGGCCCTATCAAACCTAGCCTTGCCTTTCTGCCTCAAACCTCCTTTTGTTTACTTTAACTGAAAATTTCACTCAGCATCTTGAAGGCTCTCAAAAGAGTTAGTTGTTGGGAGAGATGCAACATACGTACATACATATGTACTTAGAACTATAATTCAAAGCACTTGTAGAACACAAACTGACCCATGTTGGAAAGAGCCGCACCTGATTCTACAAAGCTGACCTTACAGTTAACTTCACAGAGAATTCAATAAGAAAATATCCCGGAGTTGCGGGTGTTCCATTCCATTGTTCCATTAAGAAAAGACTGGACAACCAGTTACCTGGAATTGAATGAGGATCCCTGCCTTGGGCAAAGCACTGGACTAGAACACTTCCAAGAGCCCTTCCTGTTCTGTGGTTCTACTTTTATTTATATAAATATCTGGGAAGAGAAGCAGGAGCTGGATCAAGAAAAGGGCCATTGGAAGATCAGACATCAAATTTCATTTCACTGTACAAAGGTATCTTTCCTTGTCAATCTAATTATTCCAGCCAGAATTATCTTTCAACTTTCTTCAATGTGGCTGTCCTCCAGATGTGTGGACTTCAACTCCTGGAATTTCCTAAGTGGCATGGTCATTGCAGAAAACTGTGGAAGTTGATGTCTACATATCTGAAGGCACCCAGGCTCAGGAAGTTTAGAATCCCTATGCTGGCTGAGGAATGCTAGAAGTTGAAGCTTAAATTTGCCAAGGCTGAGAAACACTGTTCCTAGAAATAACTGCCTATGTGGTTCAAGACAGAGAGATAGTAGCACCTGAAGACTGTATTTTCATTGTCTTAAATAAGTACTCCATGGCTGAGTTCTGGCGTGACTTAGTGATATCCAGTTCTCAGTGATCACCATGAGTACAGTGATTCACAAAGTTAGGATCCTGGGCTGACAATAGGCAGGCTCATATTCAAGACATGGTTGCTGCCATGGGGTGGGGTAAGCTCCTGTCACTCACTCTAGCTGCTGCCAACTCAGCAGTTCAAAAGCAGGTGACCGTGAGTAGATAAATGGGTGTTACTTTAATGGGTACCTTAATGGGGGCATGAAAGGTGCCCCCAACTGGGCGTCCCCCAGGCACCGGTGATATCATCATTCAGTCTTTTCAACAGTTGAAGTGCTTCAACTGTCCCGACACAACTTAGTGATAGTGATCACCAGCCACTTAGCTAATGGTTTCTTTATTTGTTATGTTTCCACTCTCATAGTATATTCCACTTGGTTAGAAAATTAAAAGCAAACAGAGAAACAATATTGAGAAAAATAAAAAGACACAAACATAAAAAATCCCTGGTAGATCAGCCCAAGCCCATTTTAATCCTGCATTTTGTTTCTTCCACAGCCAACCAGATACTTCCAGGGATTTTTTTAAGCAGGAAATGCCCTCTTACATCATTATTTCCTTGCAACTGAAATTGTTCCCTAGGCAACTGGAAATATACTATACTGAACCTGGAAGAAACACACATTTTACAAGTTTTATGAACCATGGTAAATCTGACCTCCATGACTTTATCCAGTTTCATTTTAAGCTATTCTAAAGGGTGGCCATCATCAACAAGAAGCCATCCTCTCAGTGTAGTGTAGATTCATGCCATGAAAGACTGGCTGGCGGAAGAGGCATGCCTCATCCTGCCACTATTACTGTCAATGTGGGAGTAATTTCTGCCTGGTTATGGAAGGCTAACAAATACCCACTTAGGAATAAAATCAGGAGCATGAAATACAACTTTTCACTAAATCTTATTCACATTCATATGTGAGCCAGGGTAAAGATTCCTCTATCATTTTTACAGGAACTGTGATCATAAGGCCTTGGAGGACAAAAAGCAAAAAACCCATCCAGTGGAAACTTACATACCTCCCATTCTTTCTTCTACTTGTTTTTGCCACACTCATGTTCTCCAGAATATTTCTTGGAATGTACAGCCTACTGTTTGAACTAAGGCAAATTGCTTACCATTGCATAAAGCTGACAAATTGAGAAAGCAATTTTCTGGAAGGAATAAAAATGCATTTCACTTAAGAGATTCATAACTGACACTCTTTTGTTTAAGAACTGAAATAAAGATGGGCAGTTTACAGTTGCAGTGGGGTCATTATGTCTCTGAAGCTGCCTTATGTTTCTATAGTAAAAAAGAAACAAGAGAAAATATTTACTGGTTTGACTAATTGTTTTCATCCAAACAGCTCTTTGGACTACTTCATACACAGACTAACCATTTTGGTCCATTAAGATTTGAACAAATAAACCATTTTTAGATCTGCTTCATCAAGCGAGGACTAAAGGTCTGTAATTAAATATTTTGGCTATTTCAAACTGCAAAATAATTAGAAGAAAGAATTGGAGGAATATGAATTTCTATTCCAAATTGAACCTTAGAATGGAAGACAACTTGGAGATCATAAAATCTGATCTCACTCCCCCCACCCAAGTGCAGGAGTAGACTACTATAGTGTACTATAGCATCTGCATATAAACTAATTGTACAATTTGACTTCCCAAAGTCTTGAAGATAGCCATTTTCGCTAGTAAAATCCAATTGAATTTTACTGTTTTATGCAACAGAAGAGGAAAAATCTTAAACTAATATAATTGCATTTATTATTAATGTTGAACTACATTTAAGTTCTTTCACATCAATTCTATAGACCTTGTTATCAACAACCCATTTAGCCTAGTATTACTTTCATTGACCAGCAGAAACTCTCCAATCTCTTAGGCAGACCCATTATAACTTGAACCCAAGTACATGTGCATGCCAAGGATTTGGTTAATGAGCTTTCTCAACCCAATTCTCACAAGATTATTATGAAAATAAGAAGAATTCTTGATACATTCATAGGATCAGAAATATGGAGTCAGAAAAGACTAACAGAAAAAGTAATAAAACTATCTTCAAGAGGTGATTATCCAGCTTTTTCTTTTAAAAAAAGAACTTCACCAGATGGAGAAGCCACCATCTCTATAAGTAGACCGTTCCACTGTTTGTACAGATCACCTCAACAGGAAATTTCTCCTTAAGGGAAATTATTTGAAGGTTAAGCAAAGGAAAAGGAAACAACAGAAGAGGAAATTGCAGAGGAAGGGTCAGAAAAGGGAGGGTGACAAAGTAAATAGCTGGAGAAATAATTTAAGGGAAATAATAGGGAAAAGAAGGGAAATAAAGGGAAAGGACCAAAAAATGACAAGAAAGAGAAAACAAACTAAAATAAGAAGAAATTATATAGTTCAGAGAATTAGAAATGATGGGTAGTAGATGATCAGCAAAAGAGATTCTGCATGGAAGTATAGAATCTGTGCGTGTGTATGTGTAAGAATTAATGTTGCATAAAAAATTATTGATAAACTAAATATAAGCTTAATTTGAAATAGTTATGGAAAGGAAAATATAATAAAAGAATATTAATTGATATTTAATAATGTGATGAAAAAGCAAAAGGGAGCATAAGATTTAAAATGGATAAATTATTAGTAGTTTTTTTAAAAAATATTGAATAGACTAAAATGGGAATATAAAGTTAGTATGTAACTGTTTTTGGTGGGGGGGAACAACAGAGCTGTCAATGCCTAGAATGCACTACCTGACTCTGTTGTTATATCCTCTAACCCCCACTCCTTTAACCTCAAACTATCCACTATTGACCTCACCCCATTCCTAAGAGGTCTGTAAGGGGCGTGCATAAGTACACCATCGTGCCTACCGTCCCTGTCCTATTGTCCCCATTTATTTGTACCTATTTCCTGTATTCTTACTCAAATACCTGTTATCTTGTAAGCGATTGACAAATAAATAAATAAAATAAAATATGATTAGAATATAATAGAGTAAAGGGAATACCATGTGGAATCTGATATGTATGTATGTATGTTTACATATATATAGTAGTTAAGGGACTATTATGGTTATATTGTTATAAATTTTTATAACTGATTAAAGGGAGTAAATGGGGAAAATGTATAAGTAAAGGGGTGGCAAGCTCGAATTGGTAATAAAAGGGGGGAAATCTTTGAATGGAATAATTGTGCGTGGAAAAAATTACAAATGTGACAGATGTAATAATATGTGTATAATTATTATAGAAATTGAATAAGAATCCAGATAATATTGTTTAACATGACAGGAGAATATTTAAAGAAAAATGAAATAAGCTACAATATGAAATGAGATTGCATAAAATAAAAGCAATGAATATAGAAACTGAATAGGAATATGGAAAATATTGTTAAATAATGTATGAGATTATTTAAAGAAAAAGGTAATAAGTAATAATATGGTTTTAATTTGGATATAAAAGTTGGTACATAATTATGGTCACGTTTGTATGGAAATGTAAAACCTGGAAACACATCGTTCACCTAATGAGATGTTTTATAAAAGATAAAAAATAAAAAAAATATTTTAAAAAAAGGAAATTTCTCCTTATATTTACCCAAAATATTGTAGTTGCAACTAAAACCCATTATTTCAATGGCAATCAAAATAATTCCTCACCATCTTTTCCATGTCTCCCTTTGATGAGGAAGTATGCATTTGCAAAGAGACCCATTAAAACTTTGTACAGAACCTGCCCAAACAAGGGAGGATAAGCAACCGTTTTTTTGCAAAAAGTAAGGTGAGCAATACATAGCTTAGGAAGCCAAGCTTTCAATAGATGTATGCCAAGAAACAAACAAGTATTATGTCGAACAGAGAAGAAAGGGAGGGGGAAATACTGAGAGTGACTTTATTTTCAGAGCAGTAAAATGTGACAGATTGAAGCTGTGTTATGTGCTTTATAAACTTCTTTGCTGCAGACCTCTAATTTATCAAGAGGTAAGAACATCATAGGATCCAAAATTGTTGCTGCACTACCATGCATGCCACCCAAAAGCTCATGCTTTCTGCATGCCACCCAAATCATGATGTTACATGCCTCTTGTATCTAAGCTTCTGATTTAGACATGTTCAAGCCTGTGTGTGATATCAAGAAACCTAATAGCCAATAACATTAAGACAACTGTAAGAGAGAGCTGCCAGCAATACAATAGCCTTTTATACAAAACAAAGAAGTCCCAGTCTGATGCCCACATTAAACCCTCTTACGTGATCTCTAGCATTACACCTCTCACATACACAGTGAAAGAGAAAGATCTGCATTCTCTGAATGTCACAACAATGTTTAGTAAAGACCAGAGTTCAGACTGATTTCACAGGCAATTTTCACAGTCCTTTTTCCTGCACTGTCTACCATCATAGCAACTAAATTGTCCCACATGATGCATGCATTTTGAGTTTCCAACATGCCTAGCAAAAGTCCCTTATCTCTTGAAAAATTCCATTCTCCACCTCTTAAATCTGTTGATGGTTTCCACATCAGAACATAATGAAAAGCTAACATGCTACAAATCAATGAGCTAGCTCAACTGTTTTTGTTATTTATTGCAGCCCTGTGCTTTGTTTGGAATTGTGTCAACCTGCCCAGGAAATGTATTATTAAAGCTGAGGCAATCAAAGAGATTCTTGGGAGACAAGAGGGAATGACAGAGAGCAACATTTTGTGAAAACGTCCATCCTATCACATACTTGGCAGATTGTTTTCACAACGTGTAGCAATTCAGGACTGGGAGTCTCCAGCTTCATTCCGTGTCCTTGGCCACTCAGCCGGATTTTTGTTTTGTTTTGGAGGACTATTGATAAGGGACATCTCCCTTGAAAACCTTTGTGTTGTAATAAGTGGGACATGAAGCTGAGCTCACACCAATACCCACCTGTCTATATAAGCATCAATACTACAAATATTTTCCCTTAAAAAACAACAACATTCTATCTAAATACCCCGTTTCCAGAAATTACACACACTTCATTTTATTGAGTGCAAATTTTTAAAAAGCTGTCTTTCTGTACATGCTTCCTGGGAATTTGCCTCATCATTAGTTATTAGCTTTGTGAAGAATTGCACATTTGTTTTGAATAAGAGATTACATGAAAAAATATTCAGTAGAACAGTGTCCAGGTTGCAACACTAATCAGCTTACCAGAACTCAGTGAAACTTCCCAGTACACACACAACTCTCTCTCAAAAGTGGGATCCAAGAAAAGAGATTGCATTTGTCTTATACAACAAAAAGATTTAACCAGTTCCAAGAAAGAGCTTAGCTGGCAGTTTTTCTTATTCATGTTCTATTTTCCTTCAATTAATTTTGACTGCATGAAAATGTGTAACTGGCTCTTCATTCTCCTTCATTATGATTTCTACATCAAAACCATGATTATTTATGTAAGCTGATAGTCCTCAACTTATGACAACTATTGAGCCCAACATTAATGAATGTCAAGGTCTATAATAACGTGAAGGAAGAATGCAAGAAAACTGAGCTGAAGGAATACACACTGTGTCAACTCATACTATGCAAACACAATTCAATCTGCACCTTTGACTTATGGTTTTAGCAATAGCAATAGCATTTAGACTTATATATCGCTTCATGGTGTTTTACAGCTCTCTCTAAGCAGTTTACAGAGTTAGCATATTGCACCCAACAATCTACGTCCTCATTTTACCAACCTTGGAAGGATGGAACACTTGAGCCAGTGAGATTCGAATTGCCAAACTGCTGGTAATTGGGAGTCGGCACAATTAGCCTGCAATACTGCATTTTAACCACCATGCTACCACGGCTCTTAGAACCATTTGATTGACAAAGTCCTTGAATAAATTAGATACTGAAATCAAAACCTACTCCATTTAGAGAGAACAACTTTCAATGAGCAGTTCTGCAACTTTAGGGCATACAATTGTTCGAAGGTTGTTTCCATTATCCTGTGTGCTAATGCAATACACAATGAAAACAAAAATCATGGAAGGCTGCGTGTAAGCCAGTCTGAGAATCCAAAGAGGGGTTGCATAAGTTAATGCACAAGACAATCTGTTCCAGAAGTACTTTTTATTATGGACACAGATTAGAATTCAGTGGAAATACTTTGTACAATTATTCCACTCAAGCATAATATTTTGCTTCCAAATATGCAGCAAATGTTGTACCTCATGGTCACCATGTCCCCAGGCAAGGAAAAAAAGATACTCACAACTAATTCTGCGACTCTGTCTCATTTCCATTGTCACAGGCTGTACCATTTCCCCCAAAAAGGTAGATTTCAAATTGCTTACACAACAAGCATTTTTAAAACAACAATCACCAACATTTGATGATATTCAAGTGGACCTCCTGAATATCCTCCCAACTCAGGTCTGAATAACTAAAAAATATGGGATTTGATTGGGAACTGTTCCTTAAAAAAGATGTTGGGACTCTAGAAAAAAGTACAGAGAAGAGCAACCAGGGTGATTAGGGGACTGGAGACTAAAACATACAATGAACGGTTGCAGGAATTGGGCTTGGCTAGTCTAGTGAAGAGAAGGACCAGGGTAGACATGATAGCGGTCTTCCAATATTTGAGGGGCTGCCACAGGGAGGAAGGGGTCAAGCTATTTTCTAAAGCACCTGTAGGCCAGACAAGGAATAATGGATGGAAACTGATCAAGGAGAGATTCAACCTAGAAATAAGGAGAAATTTTCTGACAGTGAGAACAATCAACCAATGGAACAGCTTGCCCTCGGAAGTTGTAGGAGCACCATCACTTGAGACTTTCAAGAAGAGATTGGACTGCCATTTGTCAGAAATGGTGTAGGGTCTCCCGCTTGGGTGGGGGGTTGGACTAGATGACCTACAAGATCCCTTCCAACTCTGATTATCTGTTATCTGTTAAATGTAGCTGCCCATCTTTGAGCAGCTCCCAATCAAATCTCATCTTCCACAATAATGCTATGCCCCCAACTCAATTAGACCTTTCAATATTTTTTTTCTTTCAGTGCAACAATAAATACAAAGAAGCCATCCCATTTATGAACTCCAGCAGGTATATTAATCACCATTACGAATTCTCTCCAACAAAAAGCACCAACAAAAACACTTGATTGAACCAAACAACAAAACAACAAACCACAAATTCTTTTTGCTGACCTGTAAATGATGCCTCTCTCGTGAAGGAACATGAGAGCTGAAATGATTTCTGCAGCATAGAACCGGGCTCGGACTTCATCAAAGCGACGGGATTTCTGGATGTGGAACATAAGATCCCCTCCATTCACAAACTCCATGACAAAGAAGAGGCGATCCTGATCAAAGGCAATACCAGATACCATCATCAATGGAAAGATGTTAATTGTATTTCTTTTTTTCTCCCTGCATCTAATTTCTAAAAAAAACCCACATTTGAATGGAAACAGTAGCAAAAAGAGCAAATTTTTTAGGCTTTTACTCCCATGGACCAAACTACACTGTATGTGATCAACCTAATTCAATCCTGGAATGACATTTTTCTTCTGGATTGGACATTGAAAATCTGGATTTGCATCCATTGCAACCCCAGTTCAGACTGCCTGCCATGCATTCAGAATTTATATTGGCAAATAGAGGTAAAGTGTCCTGTTTTATTGACAATAACTCTTCATTTGAAAGGTCATTTGAGGTCTGGCCTCTATTTGAAAGAGGTATTTATTTGAGCGGCTATCAAAGGCAAATCTGGCTTAAAAGAAGGTGGAACAAATGCGGGTTCTCAACCTGCTAATCAACTGGTAGCCTTTGGATAGAAGACTAAACAAGCATACCAGTGGTAAGGTTGTGGTAGTCCCCTCTGTAAGGTGAATTGGTTTTTATTTCTAACTTAATTATAACAATGGTGTCTACATAAAAAAATATGTGCACTTCCACTTTTTGAAGATGGGTGAGTGGATAAATAATCGTATTGGTTTTTTGGTAAATGCAAGAAGACAAGATCTCCTTTAACTGTTTCAGTTGAGAGTCAATGAGTTTGTCTGGCTATAAGAGTTCTGCAATCAATGTGTAGTTATGACTAAGTAGTGGCAAAGAAGCCAGGCAATATGTTCTTCAGGAAGTTCTATCAGGTGAATGAAGTACATATACTGAGATCAAGCACAGACTATATAGGTGGTAAAGGCCAGTCAGCCCTACAAAATGTCTTCTGAGCCTTTGCTGCCTGAAACAGACTATGTGGCGTGATCTAACTATAAAAATAGTTGTCAGCTATGCCTGCTCTAGTGGAAAAACTTCTAATTCTTGTCGTGACTTGCTTTTTCCCAAAAATGAACCATTGTTAACTTAGCAGGATGCCAAATCCTTAATTATAGGAAGTAGACTGGATTATTTGTGATTACTGCAGCTCTGTCTGGTTATGTCTTGGGTATAAATTAAAAGAGAAGATGCATTTAGTTTAGAGTAAACCTACTACTAGGTACGCAGAGATATATACATTTTGTCACAGCAACCACTTTACAAAATGTCAGCGGGTAGAATCCATTGGTGAATGAAGCCAAAATACAAACTAATCTCATTTGGGTGGCAAGACTCAACTACCCATTTCTTCCCTTAAAATTTGCCCAAATTCATCTGTCTTATAAGGCCCTAAAGAGACAAACCTTGGTTGCCAATTGTTCTTCAGACACAATTCAGTTTTTGATGTTAGTCTTCAATGCTTTAAATGGCTGAAGAGTTGATCATATGTATTTGGATACAAATATCCAAGGAAATCCAAGTAATTCTGCACTGACCTAGTGAGGGCCCCATCTATGTCCAGTTCTGGGAACCACAATTCAAATAGGACAATATCAAATTTGATTGGATTCGGAAGAGGACTAACAAGATGAGGAATCTGGAAACCAAGTTCTATGAGGATCTGATAAAGGATCTGGATATATTTAGGACATAGAAATGATCCTAAGGAGAAATAGTTTTAAATATCTGAAAATATGTCACACAGAAGACTTATTCTCTGTTATTCCACAGGGTAGGACAAGAAACAATGAGTTAAAACTATAAAGCCACTATGAGGAACTTCCTGACAGAGTTATTAATCAGTGGAACAAGCTAGTACATGAAATGGTGACTTCTCCTTCAGTAGAGTTCTTCAAACAGAGCCTATAAAAGAAGCTGTAAAAGAAGCTGTACAGGAAAGAAGGCTGGATGACCTCTAAGCTCCCTTCTAACTCTATGATTCTATGACGCTTTACAAAATTCTGTTAATGAGTTAAATTTATTTATCATTTGCTATTTGCATACCTATAGCTGTGGTGGTGCTGTGGTTAGAATGCAGTACTGCAGGCTACTTCTACTGACTGCTGATTACCAGCAGTTTGGCAGTTCGATTCTCATCAGGCTCAAGGTTGACTCAGCCTTCCATCCCTTCCGAGGTGGATAAAATGAAAGCCCAGATTGTGGGGGGCCATAAGCTAACCCTGTAAACCACTTAGAGAGGGCCTATAAAGCACTGTGAAGTAGCATATAAGTCTAAGTGCTCCTGCTATAGCTATATTATCTTTTTTTTTGAAAAAAATTACAGAATAACAGAATAACACAGTTGGAAGGGACCTTGGAGGTCTTCTAGTCCAACCCTCTGCTTAGGCAGGGAACCCTATACCATTTCAGACAAATGGTTGTCCATTTGTTTGTTCTTCTTAAAAACTTCCAGTGTTAGAGAATCCACAACATCTACAGCAGGCCTGTCCAACTGGTAGTCTGCAGGCCAGATGCATCATGTAGGTCACACTCACCCCACCTCTGCAAAGGCAGAAATATGTTATGATTTGTCATGATATGTTGCATGATGCGATTGAGTTTGACACCTGTGGTCTGGAGGCATATCATTCCACTGATTAATTGTTCTCACTGTCAGGAAATAACTCCTTAAGTTGCTTCTCTCCTTGATTAGTTTCCATCCATTGCTTCTGGTCCATATTAATACAGATATCTACATATTTATGGACTTGAGCATGATGATAGAATATAACACTGCAACAAAGTTGAAACAGTTAAAATGGGTATCCTGGAATCCATTTTTTATCTGATAATTGGCCCAAAAGCAAGATTAGACAAACAGCTAAGGCTGCCAGTTTTCTAGAACTAATGATATCATGCAGCTTTAAATATATATGTACGACAAGGGCAGAGGAGTTAAAAAAAAGTTTAGAGGAAGTATCATCATTAGAACACAGTGTGCCAGTTTCCTGGGCTTGGGCAGTGGCAGGACACGAACATCATGGTGCTAGGAATAATATGTTATGTTGGAAAACCAGGGCTGCAAAAGATTTCCTCTCTTTTCAGCAAGAAACTGAAAGCTTTGTGAAGTCAAATTAAGGCTCAGTCAGCATTCTCTCTCTTTGGCAGGAATATGAAAAGCAGTGAAACTAAATTCAAGAGCTACTACTGGCTCTTTGCAACTACTGTAATCTCTTCCTTAATTAAAAAAGGCCATGTGATGGCAAGCTGTGCTTTTTCGCTTGCAGTTTCTGCCACCTAGCGGTCACATTCACTTAAGCCACAAAGATTTGAGTGGCAATCGAAAGACAAACAAAGTTTACATTACACATGTTTGCGGATCAGATTCATTGAGTTTAATCTCGAGGCAGGAATATCCCATATCCATTGTTTTATGGGAAGAGCAAAGGAAAAGGAAAGAAGAGTAAAAGATGAGGGGGCAGAAAAAAAATTCACCATAAAGTGGTAACCATTAACAAGGTGGCAGCTAGATGCAACACTGGCAAGCTTATATAAACAGGTTGATAACATGTGTGATGAGGCTTTGTTCTGTGCTTAATCCAGGAGATAAAGATAATTCACACTTGCGAATGGCCATTAGGTCTGAGAATTCCATTGCCAAGTGACACAGTCATAAAGCAGGGCATCATGTGATTGCACTGACTTATGACGGCTGTTCTGGCAGTCCCAGTAATGCTGTCATTAAGCAAATCCTGCACGGTCAAAGTGTCATGCAGTCATGTGATCACCACTTGTGACCTTCTTTTCCCCTTGACTTTGCTTGCCAGAAGTCAGCAGTGAAGGTCGCAAGTAGTGACCGTGTGGGACATTGCAACTTCATAATTGCTACAATTGGGCAATTGTGGTTGCCAAGTGTCCAAATTGAGATCAGATGACCATGAGGACACTGTGCTGACTACAACTATGAAGACCTGTTGTCAGCCTCCTGGTACAGCACTGTCATAACTTTGAATGGTCGCTGACCAAGTACCCTTTGAGCAAGAATTACCTCTTGTAATTAAACCACCAAACAAATTCCAGATCAGTTGTTTCATTATGAAATTAGTCTTGTAATTAGTCTTCGTTCAAAGAGAGCAATCTCGAGGGCATTGACCTTTGTATCTCAGGAAATTGAAATGATTCCCACTTGAATATTACCATTTCTGATGTCAGACACATGTCCAACTACTCTTTTGAGTTCTATAGAGAATGACAAAACCTAGCCAACATTAGCTGGCTGATATCAAAAAAGCTAAGCACGTTTAGACCTGGTTGGTGCTTGGATGAGAAACCATCAAAATATCCCAGACCTATAGACTAGACTGGAAGTCAAGAACCATCTTGTACACAATAGCCAGTTATTGTATTGTTTCTAAGAAAATAGCATCGATATGCTGTCAGGAGGAGTTGAACTGGTCTCAACAGTGAAGTTGACATTGTATGTTGCTAAGTAAGAACTGATCAGTTTGTTCAGTGTCTGCATATTCCTTATAGATGATGGCATGTACCATATTGGAGGATCAGTAGGTCCTCTGAAAGTATGAATATATATTTTTTGTAATGATGATTTCAGAGTATATATAGAGACATTAAACATTACAATCATCATCTATTTTCGATAACTCAAGATGACATATATAACACTCCCACTACTTGAGCAGTAGAAGGAAATGCAAATATAAGCATAAAACACTGAACCTATTTGCGCTTCCACTAAAGTGAAGCAACCTCCGCTCAGATGGGTTGGACTACTGGCACTAACAACATTTTGGTTTCAGGGAAGAAATCTTTATGAGAAAGGAAACCATTAAAGAAAAAAGTTAGAATAAAAAATTTTATTCGAAATCTGTGCACATCTGATAGTATATATTCCAGCTCAACATTTTTTTTTTCATCAAATAAGAACTAGATAATCTCTAGGACTCTTCAATTCTGTAATTCCATTTTGATTCTAGAAAACTGCAGGATTGTTGCTTACATAAACTCTTATGTACCATATTTTTCAGAGTATAAGACACACTTTTTCCACCCCCAAAAGTGGGTGGAAATGCCGGTGCGTCTTATACAGTGAATGTTACCGAAGCCCCACCCACCCACTGGCCCCCACCTGCTAGCCTCTGCCTCCCAGCAATTTGCTTCCTTGCAGCAAGCATTCAGCTTCAGCACAGCCTGATTAGCACAAGCAGAGGATGGAGGGATTGCTATCGCCTATTGCTGCCTCCACGTGCCCTATTCTCAGCGTCCGCATCCCGTTTTTGGCCTCCATGCACCCCATTTTCCGCCCATTCCAGGCAGCGGGGATCAGAACGGATGGAAAATGGGACGCATGGGGGCCGAAAATGGGGTGCACAGAGGCCAAAAATGGGGTGCGGAGGCCAAAAATGGGGCAGGCGGAGGAGGCAATAGCAATTTCTGCAGCCTGAAACAGCAGATCGTCGGGAGGCTGATCCAACCGACAATCAGCTGCTTATGCTAATCAGGCTATGCTGAAACTGAAACAGGCTGTTTGCTGTATACTGCAAGGAGGCAAATTGCAGGGAGGCAGAGCCAGATTTTTTTTCTTGTTTTCCTCCCCAAACGCTAGGTGCGTCTTATACTTCAGTGTGTCATATGCCTAAAAATATGGTAAATCTTTTTTCAAAAAAGGTATTTTTATTTTGTGATGCTGATGTTTTCAGTATGGAAAGGAGGGAGTGCAAGACTCTCTTCTGCAACTACTCTGACTTATTCTAGTCACTGAGAATTCATTGTCCTTCATTTGTGAGCTTCCTATTTTCTTCATTCTTCTTTCTATAGAGAACCACGAAGAAGGTTAAAAAAAAAAGAATCGCTGCAATGATTCATAATTGGTAACACCAGAAGCCTTTGCCCTTTCCTGAAGTTGTAAGGAATACTTACAGCGGTCTGAAAACAACAGAAAAGCTGAGTGAGGAAAGGATGGTTTCTTGCTAAAGTCAGGATCCGCTTCTCTGTTAGAGTACATTCCACATCATCATCTTGAAGAATGACATCTTTCTTCAGCACTTTGATGGCATAAAGATATCCTGTCTCTTTTGTTTTAGCCAACATTACCTAAATTTGCCACAAAGCAGGATATTTAATTCAAAGCAAACAAAACCAAATAAGTACGGAAATATCTCAGAAACAGCAAGACACGATCTTTCCGGCTGACAGGTCAAACCTAGGTATATTTGTTCAGAAATTAAGTAGTCCTTGACTTATGACTGATGGTTTAGCAACTGCTTGAAGTGACAAAAGTTCTAACAGATGGGGACTCCCACAGTAAAGTGACTGCATTTCAGGCACTCAGGCACAATTATGGCTGCTTGCAAAGTCCCACAATCATATGGCCATGCTTTACAATGGTTTTACTGAAAACCAGCATTTAAACCACATCCATAGCTAACCATTGGTTCGTTTAATGGATGCAGTGATTCGTTTAACAACTGCCACAAAATGGTCATAAAATTAGGTCAGTCACAAAGAGGACCCAATTTACAACTGACATGAATTATGAGCAGGGTCCAATGCGATCGTAACTCAAGGACTATCTGTAAGTCACATGACATTAGATGGGGGCTGTTAGGAATATAAGTCACCTAACAGGTATTTGGGTTGGACAATATATAAACCAGGATAGACATTTTAATACTGTCTCTTTAAGAGCATGCAATTGGGTGTGGTTTCTCAAATGGCCATAAGATGGAGCCAGAAACCTGGGTTGTTTTAGTCTGAGTCTCAGAAGAGAGTGTGAGTGTATCTCTGTTTCCTTCTGTTGGAGAGTATTGCCATTTTTCCTAACTGACTGATATTTCTGGATTTAATGTAAGTCTGTTACTGAACTGTTTTTTGACACTGGACTTTGATATTTGGATTATCCCTGGATTGAAAAACTGACTGATTTGCCTGTGAATGACTTTGGATTGCTTGTTTGGACTTTGCTTAACGTTTCTGGAAGTAAAAACCAACATTTACTGTACAGTGCATCTGTGTGCTGTGTATGTGTATTATTCAAACACTACTCTCAAATACGTCTCCCTGTATGCGCTCATTCTCCCAATGGGGAATTACCTCAACAGGGGCTCTCTGATTAAAAAAGACACATTGGCTGAATTCACACAGAATGCTAAGCTAGATATCAGCTTTGGAAGCCATATTGAGATCAGATGCTCCCACACTACCACACTTGAGCCAGGGAAAGTGGGAGGGGGGAATTCGGGATAATGTCAGCATTCCAGCAACCCTCCATTCCACCCAATAACTCTGAGACAGGCATCTTCTCAAAGGTTCCTTTTTATTTGGATAGTAACTGGCACAACTGCGGAATCCCGAATCTGAAAGTTCCGGGCTTCCTTACAATAAGTAGAAACTACAAATCCATCCCCTGCATCCATCACCACATCACATGGCCCAATCACCATCCGTCCCAAGTTAAGACTTCCTCTCACTTATGCGCAAAACAACCTGACCTTGAATTAGAAAAAGAATGTTATTGTGCCTAACTAGATATATTCCAAGAAATTCCCCCCCCCTCCCACTTTCCCAGGCTCAAATGTGGCAGCATAGGAGTATCTGATCTCAATATAGCTTCCAAAGCTGATACTATACAACTTTATTTGATTTGAGGGTCACAACAGCTCTTAAATAACACGTTAGAAGTTGCATATGAAGAGCAGTTGAGGCCTAAGACTTCACTGAGAATTTAGTGAAAACAATGTAAAACACAAGAAAAAAAAAAGAAAAAAAAACCCCTTCATTTTGATTTAAAGTTCACTGGAGTTTTAACAATTTAAAGGGATATGATGCTGTGTCTCTTAATGAATGTTATGTTTTTCATGTTATTTCTTATAAAGGTGGAAGAGCTGAGCAGGTGTCATGGTTCAAAACAAAAATCCTGCCAGGACTAAAATTCTGTACTCGTGTTATAAGTCATAATTTAGAAGCCACTACTTTTTAAGACAAAAATCAAACTACGGTAATAGATTAATGTATTGCATGAGCGCAGCCTGATCCAACTAAACCTTAATGCAAATTCATTTCAAATAACCAAAAGTTACACCAGTATGGAAACTTCAAATCTCTACAGAAACACTTACCTTTCCAAAACTGCCCTTTCCGAGCACCCTGATAAATATTAGATCTTCAATTTTAAGCCTACTGGCTGAGACTTCCACCATCCCATTGCCATGCTTTGTGCTGTCTTTTTTCTGGCGTCTCAGTGTTGATCTTGAGACTAACTTCTGTAAAAATTAAATAGTCATGAGTTGCTTTTTGCAAAAGCACCCCAAATTTTCTCAGCACCTATGGAGTTCAGAAACTCAATTTTGGAAAGAAAACAATCAAGAGGTTTTTCAACATGGCATAAACAGGAGAAGGCAAGATGCACCTACCTAAAATTTTAGACATCAAACTTCATAAATAAATTAGCTTGTCCTAATGGGAATCATAATCCAAAATATCTAATTCACCCAGCTCAGCTTTAGAAAGTAGAATTATTATTATTATTATTTTGGAAGGGGGAGAACCAAATATGCATGGAAAATGTATGTTGGTTGATTAAAGCAAGTATGCAATAAACCAAACTGACTTGAATTACAGAATGTATTATACAAGTATGGAGTTGAATGTTGATTGCTGAATACAATAGGAATGGTATATGATGGGAATAAACCAGGCAGGAGAATTCACTGAAAGCTCAATGCTTAGCTCAACATTGAATAATGAATAAAGACAAGGGTGTCTGATATCCTCTTGATGGTGTAATGAATTTATGAATAAATGTAAAGGAATGTTTATGGCGACAAACTGCTTAGGAAGATAAACCTATGTGGAATTTTGTATGTAGATGATGAATTGTTCTTGGCTGAAAACCTGAATGGTTCCCAGAATTATGGAACAAATGTATCAAACTGAAAATTAAAGACTGAAAGACCAATAAGGTAATATTTGGCAGAAATCAATAATTGCAAATTATACCAACATATCAAAAACTAAGGCAAGGAGATGAATGTCCCTTGATAGAATGTTTACCAAAGATGGGAAAAGGAGTAAGACATTTTAAGATGTGAAAATGCTGGTAGAAAAGTAGCAGGGTGATGTGCAGCCCATTGCAAGGAATCAATGTTTGTTAAAAGAAGTGAAAATTGTTGGATACAGAAGCACGGTTTTCCCTACTTTGTCACACAGAGGTGAGAATTAGATATACCAAGAGAAACATAGAAGTAAAGTTGAATGTGGTAAAAAAGGTATACCTAATAAATGTGTGTAGTAAAACAGGGAGGGAGGGAGGGAGGGAGGGAGGGAAGGAAGGAAGGAAGGAAGGAAGGAAGGAAGGAAGGAAGGAAGGAAGGAAGGAAGGAAGGAAGGAAGGCCAAAATAATGTGGACTCCAAAGTGAATAACTAGTGTAAGACAAATAGACTTATGTGGTTTGGACATATAAAGAGATTGAATGAATATCAAATTACAAAACAAATACATGAAGGAAGAATGAATGGGTGGAGAAGAAAAGGAAGTTCAAGAAAGTAATGATTGAGAGGAGAAGTTTCAAGAACAACAGAGAAGGGAAGATGTAAGATTAGTTTCCAAGGATAGAAAGTCAAGGAGAGGGACAGAAAATAGTCTTGGTTTAAACTGTATTAGGTATGTTTCTTTTTCCTTTCCTTATTATTTTAATCTCTTTGGGCTACTATTTTGTATTCCTTTCTGTTGCTTACCCTGAAAGGGAATAACATGCTGTCACGGTTCTGATCTCATCCTGTAGTGTATATACTGTAAGCAACAGATGTACACAGGTTCTTTTTTTTAATCCAATTCACTGTGGAGAAGTAAAGGAGGGGAAAAAAAGTTCTTACCCCATTTGGAGAGATATTTCCAGGTTGCAGTCCCATACATGCCAACGTCTTGGCTAGTTCTGCTGCATTCACCCCGCAGTTTGGAGCTACATTGGATTCACACCGAATATGTACATTTATTTTACACACTGAAAGTGAAAACAAACATCATTTCTGCCAGGGACTGACACTGGAACAAGAACAAAACTATGTTTCTTTCCTAATAACAGCATGGGAAGGCATGACAGAAATCCAGTCCCTATTCCCTCCATTTGAATCACAGATCAAGGTTTATGCAGTGTTCAATCATACCACATGAATCCAAGCAGCTGTGCTTTATTTAACCATTGTTACCAGTGGTGGGATTCAAATATTTTTGCCACTGGTTCGGTGGGTGTGGCTTGGTGGGCGTGCTTTACATGCGTGTACACATTTGGCATGCACGTGTGCACCAAGCAGGCACTTTGCAGAGGCGTTTGCGCAGGTGCAGAGGCGTTCTAACTTGCCTTCTGCAAGCCTGCACTCTCCCACTCGCTTCAGCAGCTGCCGTGCGGCACTATTCTGTGCGGTGCAAAGCAGCTACACTTCAAATTCAGCGGATAAAAGTGAGTATGGGAGCCAGGGGGTGCAGGTGGGCCCAACAGCAGAGCGGTGGAGAGAAGCGGTTTGGTCTCTGCTGCTCATCGTTGCTACCGGCTCACCAGAACTGGGCAGAACAAGTAGAATACCACCACTGATTGTTACACAAAACACAGGATATATGCTACACACTAGTTTGATGAAAACCATTTTACCTTAAGCACAATATCCCTCACAGATCATCACTCAGCTACTGTTCATCTAGTTCAGGGGTCTCCAAACATGGCAACTTTAAGACTTGTGGACTTCAGCTCCCAAAATTCTTCAGCCAGCACGAGGAATTTGGGGAGCTGAAGTTGCCAAGTTTGGAAACTCCTGATCTAGCTCCATGAAAAGAGACCCCATCACTTCCCCTGGACTTGTTCCATATCTGGACAGTTCATACTTCATGTCTATAGAGATTCTCAGTCATCATATTTATTTACAATACTTATTTTGTACATACTTACAAACCCTCAGTTCAAACTTAACATGCAAATCAAGATGTACCCTGGGGTGGGCTTCAAAATTTTTAGCAACGGGTTCTCTGCCTGGTTGCTAGGTGGGTGTTGTGTATACAGTAAATCAGTAAAGGCCTGAGCTTGAAGTAAAGTGCAGGGTTCTGGCCCTGCACTTCTGATTGGCCATCAGGCGGCTCAACCAGGATTGGTCAGCTCTAACGGACCTGATTGGCCCTTAAACAAGAGTTCTTATTGGTTAAAAGAGCCAGCGTTCCGAGTTCATTATTGGTTAAATCATACAAAAGATGCCTATATAAGGCAGAGTTAACCGTTGTTGTTTTTTGCTAGTCACGATGTAATAAAGAGCTGAAGTTTACTGTTCTATAACTGTCTGTAGTTATTTCAACCCATGCCCAGTACTTAACACTGGCGACGAGGGTGGGATTTGGAGACGTCTAAACTGAGGAACCGAGAAACGAATACCGAGCATGTGAAAGACGACGCCAACAACGGAAACCATGTCCGGCGGCATCGTACCACCCGCTCCATTCGACCCAAGTCAGGAGGATTGGGAATCCTACATGGATCGTTTCCAAATGTTTCTCGAGACGAACAACCTTAAGGACGTAACACCAGCAAAGAAAAGAGTGTTATTCTTAACGCATTGCGGTCCTGCCGTCNTAACACCAGCAAAGAAAAGAGTGTTATTCTTAACGCATTGCGGTCCTGCCGTCTTCAAGATGGCCAAGGCACTCGCTAAGCCGCGAGAA
>BHEV01025289.1:0-37579 GCA_004319985.1 Emydocephalus ijimae
TCATACAAAAGATGCCTATATAAGGCAGAGTTAACCATTGTTGTTATCTAAGTCACGATGTAAATAAAGAGCTGAAGTTCATTGTTCAACGACTGTCTCCAGTTACTTCGACCCATGCCCAGTACTTAACACTCTCCTTCAAGAAGCCCCGCACACACGCGCACTGGGCACAGGCTCCCCGGGGTCCTCTGCTTCACTGCTGCCAGACTCCAAAAGCTCTGAAGGCAGTCCCTCACTTTCCAATAGTCCTGGCCCGATCTCTGCATCCCTGACTGGTTCCCTTTTGTCCTCTTTATCAGAGATCTCTGCCATCCGCACCTGCTGCCAGGGAACTACAACAGGAAGCAGTCTGAGTTTTAGATTCAAATACCCCTCGAACCCAGGCACTACAGACTTCTTGTTAGTATTATTGGATGTTAACATATTTAAATGATGTTCCACATAATCCTGAAAGATAGCAATAGCAATCAAACTTACACTAACTTACACTTCACAGTGTTTTACAGCCCTCCCTAAGTGCTTTACAGAGTCAGCATGTTGCCCCCAACAATCTGGCTCCTCATTTTACTGACTTCAGGAAGAATGGAAGGTTGAATCAACCTTGAGCCGGTCAGGATCGATCTGCTGGCAGTGAACAGAATTAGCCTGCAATATTGCACTCTAATGGCAGAAAGTGAAGAGGAACTAAAGAGCCTCTTGATGTGGGTGAAGAAGGAGAGTGCAAAAGTTAGCTTGAAACTCAACATTAAGAAAACTAAGATCATGGCATCCGGCCCTCTCAATTCCTGGCAAATAGATGGGGAAGAAATGGAGGTAGTGACAGATTTTATTTTCCTAGGCTCCAAAATCACCACAGTTGTGGACTGCAGCCAAGAAATGAAAAGATATTTGCTCCTGGGGAGGAAAGCTATGGCAAATCTAGACAGCATACTAAAAAGCAAAACATTACCCTGCCAACAAAAGTGCATATAGTCAAGGCTATGGTTTTCCCAGTTGCAAGGTATGGCTGTGAAAGTTGGAACATAAGAAAGGCTGAGCGCCAAAGAATTGAGGCCTTTGAACTGTGGTGTTGGAGAAGTCCCTTGGATCAAAGCGGTTAATCCTAGAGGAGATCAACCCTGACTGCTCTTTAGAAGGCCAGATCCTGAAGATGAAACTCAAATACTTTGGCCACCTAATGAGAAGGAAGGACTCACTGGAGAAGAGCCTAATGCTGGAAAAGATTGAGGGCAATAGAAGAAGGGGACGACAGATAATGAGGTGACTGGATGGAGTCACTGAAGCAGTCAGAGGGAGCTTAAATGGACTCCAGGAAGGCCTGGAGGAACGTTGTCCATGGGTCATGATGGGTCAGACACAATTTTGCAACTAACAACAATATTGCATACTAACCACTGCGCCACCATGCAGATAACTGCGCTCCAAATTTATTTCTGAATGTAAGTAACACCACATGATGGGAGTTTTAAAGGTAGATGGAACATCTAGAATGGACATTATCTGTTTTCACACAAACATCTGCATGTAATATGATTAGCCTGCAGAGGATTCTTAATTATTAATTAGAAGCAACTATCGTATATTATGAGATTTTGCCTTTACAGAATCACTGTGAACTTTGTTTCTATGTAAGTATCATGGAAGTTCCAGGACATTTGAGTATAAACAATACAGCTTTCCTATAACAAGCATGTTTTAAATAGCACTATTTACAACAAACACTATTTGTTGGCTGAAATATATATGAAATATGCTTCTGAGGTGTCTTGCAGTTATATTAATCTTGGTCTTTTATACTCATTGCATGCAGTAGAAAATTATAAAGGACATTTTAAAGGATATTTATCCTTGTGAACTGTTCCATAATATTTCTGTTTTCTGAATCATCTGAGCAGTATGTTTTTTTGGCATTGCATTATACCAGTAGACAGTTCATCTCATCTAAAAGGCTCCCTTATCTAGCAATGGGCAAGCGGTAGTTAGTAATGAAGTTATGTAAAAATATTTCCCACTGGGGAATAATAACCTTATTTAGAGAGAGGATTGTCATTATTCTGATTTGTTTCTCCTGAAATATTTCCACACTATTTCTGTGTATATATGGCTGTTGCCATAAATGCAGAGTTTTGGAACTATATTTATAATAATCCTTTATTGATTGCAACAGCCATTAGATAACAAATTCTAAACATCTAAAAATCCAGTAGCTTAAATAAAAATGACACACACACGCTGTACTTTTTGGAGATGTCTACCTATATATCATCAGGATTTATTTTTTTGTTTTCAAAATGCTACTCGAATACCACCTAGAATGATGTTCTCTGTGTGAATAAAATTAAAAACATGAGATTTAAAACAGCAAAAACAAATTTGCAGCAACTATATAAAAGAATAAAATATGAATCAGGATAAATTCAGTAAAAAAAAACTCCACGTGGACTAAATATTAATATTCCAATCCTACTTCTCAGAGGCTGTAGGGTTAATTAGATGCGTGCAAAATATAGATATTGGAAAGAATATGTATAACATTTTGGGCAGGGCAAAGTTTTAAAAGCAGTTCACAAGTAATATTTCAGATTGGATGCTCAACCATTGATAGATTGTGTGGTCCACAGTACAGGAATCCATGTATAGAAAACATCCCAGGCCTTTAAAAAACAGAATAACTTTTGAACAATTCATCTTTACCAACTGGGAATTCAGAGGCATATCATGGACTCATCATATCAAGTCATCAGCTGCCCACGCCAATTCCTCCTCTGCAAACCTGTGGTAGCTTTAACCAAACTCGAAGCAGGGCCTTCTCACAATCTCCCCCCTCCCATCCCCTTGATGGCTGTGAATAAAGGCATCAGCTTCTGTAGCCACTACTGTCGCCTGGGCTCCAGGGAGAGTGTTTGCGCGGCAGTTTTCAACACTCACGCAGGAGTCAAATAAGGAATTTTCAACATGCATCTTTTGAGTTTAATATCCCATTCTGAGATATTAAAAACCATTTTGCCTCTGAAGAGTTCCCAGCTTCAAAAAGCTGGAATTTTCCCTAACAGTTGTGGGGAAAAAATAAAAAGGAAAATTGGTGCCTGCTGTCTTACTTAAGAAATTACCCAAATTGGAACTATTCCAAAATAAGGCTTCTCCTGGAATATTCAGCCACATTGCAATGCAGAAAGGGCTTCTCCTGGTCTCTTGTTTGTTTGTTAGAAAGACTGGTGTATTTTTCAAAAGCTTTTTCCCTTATGTAATACAACATGACAGTGTCATAACCCTTTGAGCCTTCCTCAGTAACTTATCTTCCTTTCCATTTCCTCCAGTTTTCTTCGAGGTTTAGATCAGAAGGAGGTTAAAATGTCCTACCTTTCCCTGCTGATACAGGGCTGGGTGGCTTCTCTAGGTGGTATGAAGAAACCAGTGCATTTCTAATGGGCTTACAGGCAGACATGACATTATCCCATAGCTCTCTGCTCCCCAACACACCCCAGTCCCAATCAAGTTCACAACAGGTTCGTGCTGTATAACTGCAGCAACAATTTACCCAGAAAAACCAACCAACTGAAGTATCTTATGCAATTTTGCCTCAGTTCTTAACCCCCAAAAGGGAAAGGACAAAGGAAGGAAGGAAGGAAGGAAGGAAGGAAGGAAGGAAGGAAGGAAGGAAGGAAGGAAGGAAGGAAGGAAGGAAGGAAGGAAGGAAGGAAGGAAGATAGATAATGGTAGTTGTGTCTTTCTTCTGATTTTCTCTACATGACACTGCACAGTGTCTGCCCCTTGTTTATTCCCTCAACATTTCCCTGAAAGACTCCAGAGACAGTACTAGGAAATTAATATGGTAGCTGTCAGCAATGAAGCTTGCCACCCGCCCACCCACTGCTTATTAATGCTTCTGGTCCATCAAATATATATATATATGGGGAGAGGGAAGAGGAGGCTTCTTCATCAGAACGATCCCAGGAGGAGGAACTTTTGAAAAATACACCAGTCTCCCTAACAAACAAACAAGAGACCAGGAGAAGCCCTTTCTGCATTGCAATGTGGCTGAATATTCCAGGAGAAGCCTTCTTTTGGAATAGTTCCAATTTGGTAATTTCTTAAGTAAGACAGCAGGCACCAATTTTCCTTTTTATTTTTTCCCCACAACTGTTAGGGAAAATTCCAGCTTTTTGAAGCTGGGAACTCTATAGATCTAATGTTCAGAGGCAAAATGGTTTTTAATATCTCAGAATGGGATATTAAACTCAAAAGATGCATGTTGAAAATTCCTTATTTGACTCCTGCATGAGTGTTGAAACCATGGAGCACCAAGAAGGCCTTTTGAACCCCCCTTCTTGCCTCACCGTTCCGATAAAAGAAACCTTGACTTGAGGTAACGATGCTCAGCTTGTGCAACTCTATTTGACTTAACCAAAAAAAAAGAAATCATTAACCAAATAATATATTTATAATATCTTCCCCTCACAGCCATACCGACGGGATTGCGTATACAAGGTTATACAATTAAGTGAGAGCGCTGATCATCATCCTTGCCATCCTCCTCCTCCTCCTCCTCCTTCAAAAATATTTTCCGCCTAACAGTGTATCTGAGCCCAGCAAGGGATTACTGGGTCTTATTATATTTGCCTTTAATTTTCCATGTAGTGAGTCAGCTGCTCAGGTTTCTCTCCCACCTCCCCCTTAACGAGAAATTGTTTAGGCCGTCTCTATTGTAAATAGAAGTGCTGAAATCATGGTTTCACTGCACTTGTCTTTCATCCCTGCATTGCCACCATAATGAGAATTTGGGAATAATGACAAGGTGGGGGGAGGGAACACGGGCTGGATTAAGAAGGACAGTAAATTAGGCATTTATTTCTCTCCATTGGAGACCCCCTTCCTGCTTGTTTCTGAGTTCCAGATGAAAGTCAGCTATACTACATATTTCCCAAGGCCAAACTGATCACCCAAGGCAGCCTTGAAGTAGGCCAGTTATGTTATGACAGTGGTGGCTAACTATTTTCGGATCCCGTACTGATAATTGCACACGTGCCCAGAAGGCAATGTGTGCTGCCCCCCCCACACCCCCTGTGTATGCACATGCGACCCCCCCTCACATGCCACGCATCTGCGCATGTGCGCGTGGCTCCCTCCTTGCATGCCACACATCTGCGCATGCATGCATGTTCCCCCCTCATGTGCAGAGTCCCCCTTCGCATGCACACCAGATACCAGGCAATCGGCGGCGTGCATGCACATGCATGGTTGGGCTGTTCCAGGCAACCTCTTGCGTGCTGGGGGAAATGGCTCTGTGTGCCACTTCTGGCACGTGTGGCATAGGTTTGCCAACACGGTGTTATGATACTGCCCAGACAATCCTGTTTTCCCAGAAAGCCGGGGAGGGGCAGGGATAAGGCCTATTAGCAAAAATGAAGAGGGATATGATAGTGCAGTGATGGTGAAATCTTTGGGCTCAGTGTGTCAAAAATTCAGAAAATGTCTAACTTCACTCTGCTGGTATGTCATCCTCACCCCCACCCCCACCCAGGGTTGGGATTCTACCAGTTCGCACCTATTCGCTAGAACCGGTTGTTAACATTCTAAGCTGTTCGGACAACTGGATGTTAGAAGAAATTACTGGCCTAATCCTGTCAGGAAGGCAGGAAGGAAACATTCTGGTGTTGCTTACAGAAACTGCCTCTCCGTTAACCCTGATTACATTCTTGGCAGGACTAGACTTCCTGTCTCAGGAACGTCTCTGGAGTTTTTTCCCCTCCTTTGTGTTAAGTTCTGCGCATGGGCGCAAGGATTGGAGACGAGACGATGAACAGTGAACTCTTTATTTAACATTATGGAACAGAGCAAAACTATGGCAGCAACAGCCCTTTTTATAGGCAAGCTGCTGATCAAATAACCAATAAGAAACGGGAAGCGTTAGTTCCCTTAACCAATGAGAGAGGCCCGCTAATAGCCAATCAGATTCTCCTGAATGGACCAATCAGATGTCGCTATTATTGGCCAATCAGAAGTGCAGGGTCAGAACCCTGCACTTTTGTAAAGGTTTTAATAATCTTTATTAAGCACTTTTATTCATTCACTTTTTATTAATTCACAACACTTTGCTGGTACTTTGTTTGTGTGGAGCAACCATTCAAAGTTACAATGGCACTGAAAAAAGTGACTTATGACCATTTTTCACACTTACGACTGATGCAGCATCCCCACAGTCATGAGAGGCCAGGCGAGGAGATGGTGCCTCAATGTGAGTGATATTGAGTTGGCCACACCCAGCCAATAACATGACCAAGAAGCCATGCCCACTAACCAAGCTACGCCCACAGAACCGGTTGTTAAAAAATTTGAATCCCACCCCTGCTCCCACCTCACCTCAGACCAAAGAGAAACAATTCATTTACAACCACAAATTTAATTCATTATCATCATCATCATTCTAGCAATTGTCTTTCCTATGGGTGTCAAACTCATGGCCTGCGTGCCAGATGTGTCATGCGCTGGCCACGCCCACCCCGGTTTAGTGAAGGGAAGAAAGTCACAATACGTCACGTGATGATGACAATGTGACGCCGCAAGTTTGACACCCCTGGTCTATCCACTGCAGGATGAAGGCATATTTCCAACCAATAGGGTCCTGATCTTTCTTTTGCCAATTGGGTCTGCAATACTTGCTGATGTCATCAATCCATCCTGTTTTAGGTCTCTTTCGTGGTTGCTTTTTATTCAGTGGGATCCATTCTATAATTGCCTTGGTCCAGTTGCCATCAGGTCTTCTTGTTAAGTATATAATATCACCAAGAAAGTGAAAGAATTGAAATAGAAATGGTCTGGTCACATAGCAAGAAGAAATTTAATTAAATTATTTACATATATTATTTAATAAATAAATAAAAACTTACATCATTGTAAAAAAATTTCTCAATGCCTAGCTGAGGCAGCGTTGGGTCTCATGAGGCCTAGAGAAGGCTCTTGCATGGCCTTACAGCTTCTGAAAAGAGTGGGAAAAGCACACACCATTTTGTGTGCTTTTTGGACACTCGAGAGGCTACGCAAAAACAGGCTTCTCCTGTGTGATTTTTGGAGACCTGGCACGTCACAAAAATGACATGGCTTGTCATCTGTGGCACATATGTCTTAGGTTCTCCATCACCATAATAGTGCCTAGTCACTGTGTATCTAGCCCAGAGATAAAATTAAAGTTTCTAAGCCTTTTTATTATTTTGCTGTACTTTCTACATAGTATTATACTTTATAATATCACAAATTCTCTGTGCTCTGAATGGAAAAGGACAGAGGATGGTGGTTTTCACTCTGCAGTTGTTCCATAGCTACTCTTGATGTTGCAACATTGAACAATATTGTGACAGTCATCATCTCCCTGCGGATAGCTGGACCCTACATCTATGAATACACATACAAATATTTTTATTCAAAGGTATATTAATTGATGTCTACATATTTCACTTAGGAAAGTCTGAAATGTTTTTTGTGCATTGTTATTACCTTTTGGGGTGATAACCCTGGGATTTGCAGGAGTCAATTGGTGGCCACCATCTACTGGTCAGAGATTGGCAGGGTGTGCAGTTAAAAATCCAGAATGCCTATGGCAAATAGTTAAGCATCAGTGCAACCCTTACAAATTCACATTCGTAATTCCTTAGAACAGGCCTTGTTTCCATTTAGAAATCTCTTTGACTAAATGTCACCCAACTACTATATTTTAATTTCTTTGAATGGATTATAACTTTCAACTTTTGTTTTACCACTGATCTTCAGCAATGTGAGGTAAAACTTCAAACTTTTGTCTGTATACCCCAGAAAAAGGACAAGGAATTCAATATTGACATGCAAAATTATATCTTTATCAAATAGCTTAAGGATAGTGTAGCCTACTACAATGAATGTTACTGTGGCTCCAAAGAGTGGTTCAATCACCTCGTCAAGAAAGGCAAGCTAAAGAATGACTGAAAATGAATCAGATAAGAAACCAATCAGGAATCAACTGGACCACTCAGGAATCAGGTTCAAATACAAGATGCCAGGTATCCAATTTCAGTGCCTAGAAGCTGCCAGGAGGTACACCTCAAAGCAGCTCACCGTGCCTTCGAAGATGCCAACCACAGTTACTGGTGAAATGTTATTATAGAAGAAAACCATGGCTATTCAGCTCAAAAACTCATACTGCTTTGAGGAGCTTATATTTTCTTTTTCTTTTTCCTGCTAAGAATTCAGAAGGATGAACTACCATCCTTTTCACATCATCGTTTGGGACTGGTATGTGATTTGGGGATCTTCTTGGATTCAAAGATTCTGCTTGAGAAGCAGGTGGCAATTTTGCACATAATTTCATTTTGGACTTTTGGAATGTGCAAATCCAACAGAACTGATGCATTTGTGTATTTGTAAGAGTGGAGTGGTCCCACACAGGTGAGAAAAGCAGTTGTTTGTGCCACAGGAGAATTTCTCCAAGTAAACTGGCTAAGGGATTCAGACAGAATTTATAAGTTGACCAGATTGCATATTTGTAAGATGACTCTCCAAAACCCAACACCAATTGGATTGAAAACCACTCTTTTTCGAATAGTTTTAAAAAGCTTTAAAATAGCATTTCTAGGGGAGCCAAACATAGGAGATTGTCGGCATTATTCCTGAATACAGCATACCAACCACTCCAGGTTATCATGATGCTAGTTGAAAAGACGCATAAAAATTCAATATGAATTGTCAGTTAACAAATTGCAGTATTTTCCTGATTGTGTTAGATATGGGAGACATTTTTAGCCTGAAGTAGAGCAGTCTAGGATGCTCTGTCTTTTTTCCATTGATCTGGACTTCAGACACATAAATCATCCTTGAGAAACCTCCTTTGTTGTTTCTACATTTGAGATTTTTCACTATGAAATAAGTTCTCAAAAGCTTTCCCCCTAGATCTGAATGTTCTAACTTTATATCATCCAACAACTCACAGTCAGGAACCGTTTGTATATTTCCCTCTATTCCTGCCTCTTCTTGAAAGTTCTAGCTTTTATGATAGCTCAAATGATCCAAATATTGTAGGCTAAATTTTTATTAGGTCAATCACCAAACTGGAACTCTGTTTTTTTGCCTGAAGTTCTACCCCTTAAACCACAGCTACTTTCCTTCATCTTCTTGTCTTCAGGTCTTTTTCTCCAAGTGTAATAGTAGTAACTGTGAGAGGGATCTTGGAGGCTTAGTGGACAACCAATATGAGCCAACAGTGTGCAGTAGCAGTCAGAAAAGCCAATGCAATCCTAAGCTGCATTAACAGAAGGATACAATCAAGACCAAGTGAAATACTACCAGTAATGCCACTTTATAAAGCCTTAGTAAGACCACACCTAAAATACTGCAACCAGTTTTGGTCACCACACTATGAAAAAGTTGTTGAGACTCTAGAAAGAGTGAAGAGAAGAGCAACCAGGATGATTTGGGGACTGAAAGCTAAAACATATGATGAATGGTTGCAGGAACTGGGCATGGCTAGTCTAGTGAAGAGAAGAACCAGGGGAGATATGATAGAAGTGTTCCAATATTTGAGGGGCTGCCACAGAGAGGAAGGGGTCCAGCTATTTTCCAAGGCACCTGAAGGCCAGACAAGTAATAATGGATGGAAAGTGAACAAGGAGAGATTCAACCTGGAAATAGGATCTGCTTGGGTGGAGAGGATGGACTAGACAACCTATAAAGTCCCTTCCAACTTTGTTAATCTGTAATCTGTAAAGTATATCTTTACCATTCCTAGCTTGTTCTTTCCTGTGCCCCAGATCTGTTACTTCCAGTCGCAGGTTGCCTGCAATTGACCTTGGGTTTTTAGACAATGAACATGAAGCTTCCTTTCCATAGGAATTGTAATTAATGCAATGTCAATCTCTTATGGCAAATTTGATCTCTTAAGAGGAACATGAGGGTGGGCTTCTCTTCTTCACATTCCATGGTATACTTATACTTATGCAAAGCAGAAACATATGAATGGTAACTAAATCTATTGCAAAAATTTTTGTTCCGCACAAAAAACTAGTATTCCTAGTTCTTAGAGTTTTGGACATTGGGGCTGCATTTTCAAAACAGGTAAGCATTGCTCATCATTTGTGAGTAAGAATAGTTCAAAAGCCTGTGTGGCAGGATTTGTAATGCAATGTAAGGAATCCTTTATCATGTCTTTTAAATTGTTTGGCACAGTCACTGGGATTGGCAACATGTCTGGTACCAGACTCTGGATATAGATAGTATATGGCTGACATTCTATTGCACATCAGTATGATTTGCCAACTGCTTTCAGAAGTTAATATTGCAGAACGAATTTCCAGTTCACATGGCAAGAAATTTCTTAATGAGCACAAATAAACTGATGAAAAACCAAGAATAAATACAGGACAACTTTTGTTGTACCAACTTTTGCTATTCCCCCCCTCCCCATTCATAACAATGTATTTGCTTTTTGTCATTGTTGTTCTGTACAGACCTCTTTTGAACAACAGCAGCAACTACAACTGTTTGAGATTAAAACCTACTTGAACTTCTAGCCTGTGCTGAAAGTAGCAGAATCAGCTTTCCATACAATGTAAAGATCAGAACTTTTCAGGTGCTCATGCTGTGTGTTGAAAGTGATTTATTTCTTTCTTTATTGTTAGCGTGTGTATGGCCTTCCAGCTCACTAAAATTACTCTGGGCAACATATGAAAAGGCAAATTACTAATACAACCCCCACAACCCACAATACATTACAAATAAACTAAAATCGTAAAATCGTAGACTAAAATTGGTACTCCAATCATCTGCAGTAAAGACCTAGGGAGGTTTGAGGGCTTTCTTCTATTAGACTCTCTACTAAAGAAATTCTTTGGGGTTGCAGTAGAAACAGTGGAAAATCATCTTCCAAACTTTGCCAGTGTGTTAAGAAACCAGGCTAGAAACCAGGAGATATAAAACCATCTAGATGACCTTGTGCCAATCACTCTCTCTTAGGAGCAGACAGTGGTAACCACTTCTGGAAA
Source organism: Emydocephalus ijimae (assembly GCA_004319985.1). Lineage (NCBI taxonomy): Eukaryota > Metazoa > Chordata > Lepidosauria > Squamata > Elapidae > Emydocephalus > Emydocephalus ijimae. The sequence continues at coordinate 11,004 of BHEV01025289.1, forward strand.
ACCTTGTCAAGAAAACTAAAGGGACTTGTCCAAGCAAGTCCTAGGAGTCAACACAGACTGAAAGGGAGAACCCACCCACCCCCGGCCACAAAAAAACCTTCTGCAGACTCCATTCTTAATACATGATCAAAAGCAGCTTATTATTTGAGAACATTTTAGTTGTCTCATTCTGTACTCTGAATAATGTCTAATTTCACATGACATTAGGAATGGACTAGAGGTGTACTCAGCCAGTTCTGACAGGTTCTGCAGAACAGGTTCTGCAGGCAAATAACACCTCTGACTGGGCCCGCCCCCATCTATTCTCTGCCTCCCGGGTCCCAGCTGATTGGCTGGGTCTTCTTTTGTTGCCCTGCACAGGAGAATGGAACTGGAAAGCAGGTTAATGGGTTGGGGAGGGAATGGGATTTTGCAGAAACCTTTCCCTGCCACACTCACCAAGCCACACTCACCAAGCCACGCCACGCCACGCCCATCAAGCCACACCAACAGACATGGTAGTAAAAAATTTTGAATCCCACCACTGGACTAAAAAATGACCCAAATTCTGTAAAGGACCTTGGAATACTCATTTCTAATGACCTAAGTGCTGGAGCCCACTGTAACTACATAGTCAAAAAGGCATTAAGAGTTGTTAACCTAATCTTATGTAGCTTTTTCTCTGGTAATATTACACTAATAACTAGAGCATACAAAACATTTGCTAGACCAATACTCGAATACAGCTCATCAGTCTGGAACCCACATTACATATCTGATATTAACACAGTTGAGAAAGTCCAGAAATATTTCACAAGAAGAGTTCTCCACTCCTCTACTCATTGCAGAATACCTGATGCCACTTGAAATTCTAGACCTAGAAAACCTAGAACTACGCCGCCTTCTGTCCGATCTAAGTATAGTATATAAAATCATACATTGCAATGTCCTATCTGTCAATGAATACTTCAGCTTCAACCATAACAACACAAGAGCAAACAATAGATACAAACTCAAGGTTAATCTCACCGAACTTGATTGCAGGAAATACGACTTCAGCAACAGAGTGGTCAATGTCTGGAATAGTCTACCTGACTCTGTGGTTTCTTCCCCAAACCCCAAAAACTTTAACCTCAGACTGTCTACTATTGACCTCACCCCTTTTCTAAGAGGTTTGTAGGGGGCGGGCATAAGCGCACCAACGTGCCTACCGTCCCTGTCCTATTGTTTCTTTTAATTTTTTTTATTTTTCTTTTATGTATCCATGTATTCATAACTATGTTTTTACTTATACCTATCATCTTCAATTTAAAAACTTGGTGTAGCTTTTTAAAAAGGAAACGTCTTGTGTAATTCACAGGACTTTGACAAATAATATTCATTGTGTAAATAAGCAATTCATGTGAAAATAGATCCATGTATGTTGAAATTATAATAATGTATTCATATTGTGGTTCAGTATCTGATCACATCAAAACCATGTATTTTCATTTATTAGCATTCAATGATGGACATCATAATTTTAATTGATTAGACTGTGCTAAAATCAGAATGTAGCAGCAGTGAAGTAGAAAAAAGATAAAGCCCTAAACTAGAAATGTAGCCTTTGAATCTATTGAAAGGGGAAAATGTGCATGTGATAGTGATGAAGGAAACTCTTTCAGTCTTGATCTTTATATGAACTTCCCCAAGTCACATTTCCTGAACTTATACATGAAGATAAATGGACTTGCATGTTAAAATATGTTTTGAGAATTTTATAATCTTTTTCAATAATTTAACTAATGAGCATAAAAATGAAAGTGTCTAAAGAAAACAGCTATGTACTAGAAATTAGATTAATGAATGACTTACAAATGTGTACTAACCTAAATGAAAAATGACTTCCTTATCAATGTATATACTGTACTAATAAAACTCCTGTGTCTGTTTGATTGTAACCTTCAATTGGGTAAAATGATGCAACATATGGCAACAATTTTTGATTCAGTAGCAATAGCAATGGCATTTAGACTTATATACCACTTCATAGTGCTTTACGGCACTCTCTAAGCAATTCACAGAGTCAGCATATTGTCCCCAACAATTTGGCTCCTCATTTTACGACCTCTGAAGGATGGAAGGCTGAATCAACCTTGAGCCAGTCAGGATTGAACTGCTGACACTTGGCAGAGTTAGCTTGCAATACTGTAGTCTAAACACTTAGTCACCACAGTTCAACATAACACAAATGTGCTAACTTACAGACTCTGTAAATTTGCGGTCACATGATTGGAAAAGCCCGCAAGAAGTCAGAAATTGCTCTACCTGTTTCTTTTGCCCACCTGTGGTCATTCCATTTCTCTGCTTAGGTAAGAAAATATCCCTGAAATGATGACCCAACAAGTCACTGGTTTCTATTATGCCTAAATAATATAAATATTTCTGTCCCACTAAAATGCTTGCTTAGTGTAAAAAACTGCACATGGTTAGTATTTGTCATAGTTTAGAATTCACCATATAGGCAATGTGTGCAAAGTCTAAATTGTAGGTTATCATTTCTTAATGACTGCTGAGAAGATTTTGGTTTTTAATGTTAATAATAATCATTAAAAACATTAATGATTTTTTGTGAGGATGGGAATATTCTAATTTACTCAAATTTGTTATCTTATCCTTTGGGATATCTCACAAGCCATCCTGAACATACAGGAGAAAAAAAGTAATTTGAATTATTTCTGTTGGAATAGAAGAGAGAATACACATGACATGTAATTTATCTTGTTCATGAGGGGGAAGGAATGTGGCGTAGAAGGGGATTTCAAAAACAGAGGAAATGGTGATGTTTCCTAATGCACTGAGCCCCCACTCTTTAGCAGTTCTTTCCCAATCATTGTGAAGCATATCGTAATCTTGGTTTTCCTTTCCTGAGGTTATAACTAGATGTTTTTACTTTTATCGGTGTCCAGATTAGCAGATGATTTAGACAAACATTTGGTTAAGAGAAGATGTTATTGATTGTGAAGTTACTTTTAGTTCTTATTCTTGATTAGTGGCTAATCTATTTCCTTGTTGGCTACCATCTCGAAGGATTGATGTTCACCGTGTACATTAAGGTGCAATGAACCATAGTTATGACCTCAGTTAGAGAGATTATTTATGAAATTTAAAGACTGCCCATCTTACTCTCAAAGCAACTCTTTTATATCCATAAAGCTTGTGAATAAGCCAAATGTTTACAACTCATGATGGTTGAGGGATATCACCAGAGAGGAAGGCCATTGTATGAATCAGTTCTATAAAATAATGGGGGTGGATAACTGGAATTTGAGAATCATATGCAGAACAATAACAAGAAAAGAGAAAAATGAGAAGTTCCTAGCAAGAGGTCAGTTGTGAAGGACAGAAGAAAGTGATATTACTAGTCTTTGACCATAATAAATATTTGACTTGATTTTAATTCAGTTGTACTATGTATTATTTTCTAGATGTTTCAAGTATTGAAAGTACTGATTAAAAATACAGGAAGAAGAACTTTACAAAATATGGTACAATATTTTGAACCTGAAAAAGCTAAACTTGACTTTCCTTTTGTGGTCAACTAATTTTAATTAATTATTTAATTTGAGTTAACAGATTGTAATGTTGATTGTTTGCATTCAAACATATTTTTCATGCATTCAACGTCTTGACTCTAATGCACCTGTTTCTTATTGGAAGTCCATGCCGAAAGAAATTGTCTCTTTGTGTGTCATAATTTTACCTTTTAATTGTTGTTGTTTTTAGTGTTTGTAGAATAGATTTGCTATTAGTTCTTGGATTTTTCTTCTTGCTTTTTTCTTTTCACGTGGGCCTATCATCCTTTGCTGACTTATTAGCAGAAGGAATGAAATAAAAATATTAATATTAAATAATAAATCACACTAGTCCTATCCAGGAAGAAGAAAGTCTCTGTATAACCCTTGTCTTTTCTTAAGAAGAATAGTTCTTGTCCTTTTCTAGATTTTCTATATTGACTGTACTGCCTGTGTGCAGAGACATTCATAAACTGCCTATTTGCCAAGATTTAAATGCCTAACCTTTCTAATGGCACAAGGGATTGAACTATGGTTCTTGAGAGAGGTTATTAAGCTACCGTGCCTGTTATGCTTAATTTTTGAGACTCAGAAGTAAAGTGTGCACTCTAGCCAACACTCTTCTTTGCTCTGCTCAGCATATTTTTTTTAATGTCAACAATTAAGAGTTGCCAGGAAGGAGTGCCACAATCAAAAGAAGTCTTCAGCTCAGAACAAAATAATGAGGTATTAATGAAGCATGCTCAAAACTTTTCCACATGGTTTTCCATCTAACAATGGCTTGTTTTCATTTTTATTTAGCCCCCCCATCACTGTCCCTTTAATGAAGCTACTCTGATAGTAATGAGGTAATACTATTTTCAGGAAACCAGAGTTATTATTATTTCCTCTTCCATCAGTAACAAACAACCCTTGTTGAAATTTGGGGTGAAGGTGTGGTGCTTTCATTTGTTATTTTATTCCCCTCTTTAAAAAGAGACTCCCACATGTCCTCATTGACAAAATAATAGGAGAATTCTTGGTTAATAATGATATCATGAAACATAGCACTGTCAACCATACATTAAACAAGAAGATAAAAGGAAGAGCTTCTGTGCTGCCCACCCACAGATATGCCAACAGGTAGCTCTCAACTTATAACTATTCATTTAGTGACTGTTAGAAGTGACAATGGCACTGAAAAAAGTGGCAAACCATTTTTTACCCCTGTGACTGTTGCAGCAGCCTCATGGTCCTGTGATCAAAATTTGGGCCCTTGGCAACTGGCAGGTATTTATGGCGGTTGTAATATCCCAGGATGATGTGATTGCCTTTTGTGACTTTTTGACAACCAAATTTCAACAGAGAAGCCAGATTCACTTCACCAAACTTACTGTCTTAACAACTGTAGTGATTTACTTAAGAACTGTGGCAAGAAAGATCTTAACCATGGAAATTTTGGGCTCAACTGTGGACATAAGTCCAAGTATATCTGCACATAGTGGTGCTTGATGAAGAAGAAAAGAAGGTGAAAATAAGGTGACTCTCCCTTGACAGTTGTGGATCCTCTTTAGGATTGTCTTGCTTCAATTCTTGCCTCTCTTTTCAGAAATGGGTGTAAAATGAAAGCAGAGCAATGGTTGGGACCTGAACTGATTTTAGCTAAAGTGCAGTAGGTTGATACAGTTGCAGTCTTCCTATACATTGTTTTGCATTCACCCGTTTTCCAGGTAGTTCTGATGAACACCAAAGTAGTCCTGTATGGTACCACACCCTCATCATAATCATTAAGTGTACTTCCCACAAATAGTACTTAACTCAAACTTTTCTTTTGAATCTACCATCTGCACAGTGCAGACCTACCTCTAGCCCAACTCTCTTTTACACATGGCCTTCAACTTACAAATACTCAAAGTACTCAAATAGCACTAAAAAAAAGTGACACATGGCCATTTTTCATACTTAGGGCCTTATGGTCATGTGATCCAAATCCGGATGCTGGGCAACTGGTTTATATTTATGATGGTTGCAGTGTCCATCATACAAATTTTTGCAAATTTATGACAAGCAAAGTCAATGGGGAAGCCAGAGTCATTTAACAACCACTGTTACTAACTTAACAACTGCAGTGATCCACTTAACGATTGTGGCAAGGAAGGTGGGTAAAATGGGGCAAAATTCACTAAACAAATGTCTCACTTAACAACATAAATTTTGGGCTCAACTGTGATTGTAAGTCGAGGACTAACTGTATTATTTTGATGAAATCTGCAGTAAAACATACTCAATAAATGCCCATAAGTTCCGAGTTGGAATATTTTGTATGATTCATATTAAGAAATCAAACGTTATTTTACATATGGGTTTTATTTTACATTTTTACAATACATGTTTTACATTCTGGGTTTTTTTTTCCTTAATTTTAAAAATAGCCAAAATTGATACAAAATAGCTTTATTCAATCTTCAATGTTATTTTTTACCTCCTTGCCTATAGACTCTTAATATTCACTTCACTGAGTGTTTTTGGAGCCTCTTCTTTATTTTTTATTTTTTTGCTGTGTTTTATTCTGTAGCCGTAAACCTCAATAGTACCTTTCCCAAAAAGCTTTCAGTACCGCCCCTGGAATGTGACAGGGTATCCTTTTAGGCAATTCCAGGATTCACAAATAGACAGACATACTGATGAATTTGTAGAGTACGTTGTCATCCTCATCTGGACATCAACACCCAGAATTCTCATCAAGGGAGCCATGATTGGCCCCATCCTTGTTGGCCTTTCCTAGGGTCTTAAAAACTTGATACTTGAGTCTGAGGCCCTAAGCATGGGTTATTGCCTGTCTCCTAGCTGAATGGATGATAGGTTAGGTCATATCTAGCCATGATGTGTTTTTGTTTTTGTGACCAGTTATGTATTTTGTATTTTTATTTTGTTTATTCTAAGCTGCTGAAGTGAATTGGGTCTCAAGATAAACTGAGTAAATACATAAATAAAATATGTAAGAGAGATGCGCTCAAGAGTTTTGGATATGTCTTTTTTGCTCAAGACCTATGCCTTTATTTATCTTCTCTGCTACTATTCTCTACTTTTAGTGTGTAAGTCTATCTGGAACATGACTGAAAATTCTTCAGAAGAACAATTTTGCAAAATGGCTTGTCTCCAGTCCAAGAGAGAAGACTGCAAACTCTTGGATTGGGTGGTAAAGCTAAAAATAATACTGTTGAGGGGAGAGAGATGAAGAAATTAAAACTGTGGAAAAAATATAACATAGTGATGTAATGGCTAACTCTGAATCCTACTCCAGAATTTAAAGGGGGAAAACAATGAAGTCCATAAAGGAACAATGCCAATGATGCTAAGCAATGAACTGCTGTGGTTTCTAAAAAGGAACAGTGTGGGAAACACAGCAATGGAGATTGAAAAGCTGATGAGAGAGTCAGAGACTCAATAACTTTTTCTCTGTGTGAAATATAGAGTGAAGGAATAAAGTTCCTTATGATTGATATAAAATTCAGAATTAGGAGAAAATAGATTCTTCAAATTTCTTCTGCTCACAACATGGGGTTTTTTTGGGGGGGGGGAACATATAGTGATCAGGGATTCAAAGGTGAAAATGATGGCACTCACCCAGCTGAGATTTAGGCAGGGTCTGCCAGAAAAAATTAATAAAAACCACACAGGGGAGATTTTAGGGAAATGAGTTTGGGGATACTCATAAGAAATCAGTATTCTGAGACATTAATAGCATTTGTGATCACACTTGATCACAGTGATCAAAGGAAAAAAAACGTGGGCAATTCTGGGAAGGTGATAAATCAGGAATTCCCACAGCAGTCTATCATTAGGTGCAGATCAATAACAGTTTTATCAGAAAGGTTTCCTGTGTTCTCTACTGTTGTCTTAGAGACCTCACTAACTGATCGTCCTAATCAGGAGCTGTATTTGTACCCTATAGTAGCTAAGCCAGTTGCTTTATTGATCCACTGATTTATTCCCATGTATCAGCAGCATGGATTTATTTTCTAAACCTTCCAAGATGACACTGAGAAGATGTCACAATCATCTTCCCCCCAATCAGATGGAGAAATGGTTTGGAGAACATGGTCCGTCCAAATGCCAGGCTTGTTTGAGCTTAAAATAAAGTAAGTCTGATCTAGTTTCCAGGATTAGTTGATTGGATTAGTGTCATCACATGACACACAAAGTCCTTTCCTTGTTTTTGTTAAGTGTTAAGGGAACTTTAGGGTAATTGAACCCAGATGGTATTGAGGAGATGCAAAATGCTGGTGGCATCTGATCTCCAGTAAGCAACTGCAAATAGATACACTTCATGGATAGAAAAGAGATTGACTTTGAAGGTATAAGCAACTTTTTTAGCCAAATCCCTTGTGTAAACAGGATTGTCCATCCTAAATCTGTCCTTTAATTATTTTTAAGTATGCATCTTATATTGTGAAGTGATTTGAGATACATGTTCTGCAGAGAGTAAGTAAGATGACCTTGATGGAACTGTGAGAGAACCATTACCGAGGCAAGAGTGGCTAATGGTGTAGCACAGGATACCATTCAGAATCAGCTCAGGCACCTTCTGAGGAAACACCTCCCTAACTCACGGAAGTATAAGAAGGAGAGACAGCACAATCCAATTTGGAAGATTCTGTCATTATATTCCATTTCAATACAACTATTTTTTTTTTCAATTTCCTGGGTTACTACTCTCCTGGTTTGACTAGTGGGGCTGACAGATTCTACCTGTCACCATTTATGAGAATTGTGTTCACTTGGAATGTTCAAAATGTAGATGCCCAAACATTTAAATAGATGTTAAGGAGATGCTTGAGAAGTTTACTGTCAGAAGTTTTCCTTTGAGAGTCTTCTGAGTCTTTTGTTAAACTTTTAATATATAAGTTTTGTGATGAAAACTTAGAGTTTTTACACATCAACTGCAAGCCATTTTACTCTCCATGCGAGTTCTCCTCATTTCTCCTAATAGCTGTGTATGTTCCTCCACAAGCCTGTGTAAACAAGGCATTACAAACTCTTGCTGATCAAATTATGGAGGCTGAAGCCAAACACCCAGGTTCCCTTCCCATCATTTTAGGAGATTTCAATCAAGCAAATTTAAGGAAAGAGCTCCCAAAATATTTTCAGCATGTAAATTGTCCCACCAGAGGCAAAAATACTTTAGACCACTGCTACACAACAATAAAAGATGCTTATAGGTCTTTACCATGAGCAGCTGTGGGACACTCTGACCACTGCATGATTCACCTTGTACCTGCCTACAAACAAAGGCTTAAAACCATGAAACCAACATTTAAATCAGTGAGGACTTGGACTGATGAGGCAAAGCTGAAACTCCAGGCCTGCCTTGATTGCACTGATTGGAATATTTTTGAAGATGCCTCTGCAGACCTATATGAGCTCACAGATACTGTAACATCATATCTTAGCTTCTGTGAAGACTTATATGTACCAACAAGGACCCTGCAAATATATAGTAACAATAAACCTTGGTTCACAGCTAAACTTAAGCAGCTACGTCATTCCAAAGAGGAAGCCTATAGAATGCTATACAACCAGGCCAGAAACATATTAACAAGAGAGATCAGAGCAGCAAAAAGAAGCTACTCTGAAAAGTTAAAGAATCAGTACTCAACAAATGAACCAACAAACATGTGGAAAACTCTTAAAAATATCACTGGTTTCAGCAAACCTCCTTCCCAGGCAGAAGGAAATCAACAACTAGCAGATGACTTGAATGTGTTTTACTGCAGGATTGAAAAGAAACTACAGCCACCTATTTCCACAACCCACATCTCAAACACACCAACAACAGCCAAGTCTCCTACAAATGGCCCCAATCCATTGGGCTCACAACCCCAGAAAAAGAAGTGCAAGATCTATTACACAGACAAAAGCCAGGAAAAGCACCAGGGCCAGACAAGATAACTCCTTCTTGCTTAAAAGTCTATTTTGACCAATTGGCCCCCATCTTCACCCGAATCTTCAACAGATCACTAGAGATGTGCTATGTTCCTTCCTGCTTCAAACGTTCTNACTCAACAAATGAACCAACAAACATGTGGAAAACTCTTAAAAATATCACTGGTTTCAGCAAACCTCCTTCCCAGGCAGAAGGAAATCAACAACTAGCAGATGACTTGAATGTGTTTTACTGCAGGATTGAAAAGAAACTACAGCCACCTATTTCCACAACCCACATCTCAAACACACCAACAACAGCCAAGTCTCCTACAAATGGCCCCAATCCATTGGGCTCACAACCCCAGAAAAAGAAGTGCAAGATCTATTACACAGACAAAAGCCAGGAAAAGCACCAGGGCCAGACAAGATAACTCCTTCTTGCTTAAAAGTCTATTTTGACCAATTGGCCCCCATCTTCACCCGAATCTTCAACAGATCACTAGAGATGTGCTATGTTCCTTCCTGCTTCAAACGTTCTACCATCATCCCAGTGCCCAAGAAGCCCTCCATCAAGGAACTGAATGACTACAGACCAGTTGCTCTAACATCTGTAGTTATGAAAATCTTTGAAAGGCTTGTGCTGTACCACCTAAAAACCATCACAGAACTGCTGTTAGATCCCATGTAGTTTGCATTCCGAGCAGATAGATCGACAGATGATGCTGTTAACATGGCTCTGCATTACATCCTACAACACCTTGAATCTCCAAATACCTATGCAAGGGTCCTCTTGTAGACTTCAGTTCAGCATTCAATACCATCATTCCTTCTAAGGAATGCCATTCACACACTTCTAAGTAAATTAAACCAACTAGCAGTACATGAACACACTTGTAAGTGGATCATAAGCTTCCAAACAGACAGGAAGCAGCAGGTGAAGCTAGGCTGAATCACATCCGATACCTGTACAATCAGCACAGGGGACCCCCAAGGCTGTGTGCTATCTCCACTTCTCTTCTCCTTATATACCAATGGCTGCATCTCAAACGATCCATCTGTTAAAATACTGAAGTTTGCTGATGACACAACAGTGATTGGTCTCATTCGAGACAATGATGAATTTGCATACAGACAGGAGGTTATACAACTTGCCTCATGGTGTAACTGGAACAATCTGGAACTGAACATACTCAAAACTGTAGAAATGGTGGTAGACTTTAGAAGAAACCCTCCCATACTACCACCTCTTATAATATTACACAACACAGTATTAACAGTAGAGACCTTCAAATTTCTAGGTTCTGTTATATCACATGACCTAAAATGGACACCTAACATCAAAAACGTCATAAAAAAAGCACAAAAAAAGAATGTTCTTTCTGCGCCAACTCAGAAAGCTCAAACTGCCCAAGGAGCTGCTGATACAATTCTGCAGAGGAATTATTGAGTCTGTCATCTGCACCTCCATAACTGTCTGGCTTGGTTCTTTGCAACCCAACAGGACAGACACAGACTTCAGAGGATAATTGGGACTGCGGAGAAAACAATTACTACCCACCTGTCTTCAGTTGAGGACCTATATACTGCACGAATCAAAAAGAGGGCTGTGAAAATATTTACAGACCCCTCACATCCCGGACATATTTCAACTCCTTCCCTCAAAGTTTCAACTCCTTCCCTCAAAATGACACCATAGAGTACTGCACACCAGAACAACTAGACACAAGAACAGTTTTTTCCCAAAAGCCATCACTCTGCTAAACAAATAATTCCCTCAACACTGTTCAACTATTACAAAGTCTGCACTGCTATTACTGTTAATCTTCTCATCACTCCTTATCACCCATCCCCTCCAACTTGTGTAGGACTGTAACTTTGTTGCTTGTTTCCTTACAATTTTTATTGACTGTTTCCTAGTATGATTTGATTGTTGATTGTACCCTATGACTATCATTAAGTGTTGTACGTTATGATTCTTGATTCTTAACGAATGTACCTTTTCTTTATGTATACTGAGAGTATTTGCACCAGGACAAATTCCTTGTGTGTCCAATCACACTTGGCCAATAAAGTATTCTATTCTATACTATTTTCAACTTTATGTATTGAACATGCAGTCAACTCATACTTCAGATGTCAAGGATTCTTGAATTCAATGGGAGTTTCAGGTGCACAAGAAAAAGACATGCAGAGGTCCAATAGAGTACCAAATTACAGAGCTCATAACCTTAACTGTTTGGCTTTGTATCTGCAAAATAACCTTAGAAATTATTGTTATTTATTTGCCAAGATGTAATGTGCACATTTTTTTTATATATTATGAATTTTCATTATAGTTTTAGCAAATATTTGGGTCTATTTGTGTTGCACAAAAACTTTTTTTACACATAGAATGATTTTCCCCTTCGACTTTTTCGTATTTTGTAATCAGGAATAAGTTTTGATTGTGTCCTATTGGGTGCAGTCTCAAAATAAGTTGAATCATGTATGCATACCGACACACACATACATTTTTTCTCGGCCTCACACATACACACACACACACTGTATGTGGACACACATAGTGAGAATCACAATAATAGTGGTAATAATAAGAACTGGCCCTTTGCCCAGGTTGTGTTTGTCTGGCGGGATTTGTAACATCCTGACCCCATGGGCTATGCTGTAAGGAGAGAGTAGAGAGGTCTGGAGCAGAAGGTGTAGCTGTGTCAGGATCAGAGGCCTAATTGTCTGTTTCCTAGAAGTTTGAGTTATTGGCAGCTGCCATTACAGCCTCCTGTATCCTGTCACACAGCACAACCTACCAGCCTGTGCTAATTGCAGTGGCCTTTTCATCAAGGAGGATCACCCAACAAACCTCCAAGAGCTGTCTCTCCATTAGTACAGGCGGCAAGCTGGCTAGATTAGCTTGGCTACTTGCGTATGATTGGACTGTCATATGGTTATGATTTGTTCAAGTTTAGAGCATTTAGCAGATAGCCTTTGCCCCACTCATTGTACCTGCATCCTCTAACCTGCCTGCCCCTATCATTTAAGAGGGTGCTGTAGCTTTTAAAAGTTCAGCAATGCACAATTGCAGGCAGGCAACTGGTCTCTGACAAGAGATCAATACTGTCCTTCCAAATGCTGAAGTCAAGCTGCTGGGTCTGTCAGAGGGATGTGTGCTGTAATTGGATCATGGATGCAACGAGTCATTGGAGTCTGCCTTCAGCATTGTCACAGCTGTCAGATGTCATCCCTTTGTACAGCTGTCACTGCGGGAGGGTGGTGGCTCTCTTTCCTCCCCTCCCTCTTCCAAACCGATGCAAATGTCCACTTAGCAGATGAATATTGAAGATATTAGACACTTCTTTATGCCTTTATGCAAAATAAAGATCTGTGTCATCTGTGAATTTCATGGAAATAAGTTGCAATTTATTCACTGTGAGAAAAGGGAAGTGAAGCCTGTAAAAATGAGAAATTATTTGGTTCAGGCTATTAAAAGAAAGAGAGAGAGAAAGAGAGAGGAAAGGAAGATAGGGGGAAAATATTTTACAGAATAAACAAAATAGGGGGCTTTCCCCTCCCCATCTATTGTGAACAACTAACAGATAAGTTTTTAATGACATATTTGGAAAGTTACTTTTGTTTTAAAGAATGAATGAAATCTCTCTCTTTCTCCCTCTCTCCCTTCTCTTCTACCTGAACAGTTATAACTAAGCAAAATGTTCATTCCTCACACAATCATGTAGAAGAAAGTCACCAAATGCATGAGGTGCTTTGATGAAGATTAGTTTTCAAGATGTATCATTATGTCAGAGGAACAAGACCCCAGGAAGGGGCTAAGGTGGAGAAAGTTACAGTTGGATGAGTAGACTAAGCCATTGCAAAATGTATTCTGAGTAACTTATTGAAGAGTTGAAAACAAATGAATTTATCTGAAGCTTCCTTTAAGGAACAATTAATTGTATTGTTCAACAGGCAGATTGAAGGAATAAAGTTTTAGATGGAATTTTACAAAGACATTAAAATCTTTCCCTCTGGATTCTCTGCTCTTGCCCTTGATTCTGCACTCTTATACTCAGCTTTTGTACTTGTAACTGGCATCATTATGCCCAAAATGGCAATTAGCATTCTTTTCTAATTAACACTGGGAATAAGCCATATTATCACTTCATAAAGAGAGAAAGCAGTATCATATTTACCTCCTTTTGTGGAAGATGTGCATGTGGTGGGGAGTTTTTTTGGACAAATTCTGTATTACAACCTTCTCTGTTTACTGGATTATTATTCCTGCTGATTTCAGGGGAGCTGATATCAGGTTATGGAATTTACTAATAAATTGAGATTCAAGAAGAGACTGTTAGTTTTTAAGCATTGTTTAAAAGAATATGACTGGCAGCTTTGCTTTTGATTAAGAGACAAAATAATTTTGACTGGGCTAATGCTCCATTTCCTGAAAACAAGACCACACATGCACACACACACGCACACTCCTGATCTGTCACCAACTGTGTAGCTTATGTGACCAGGGAGCATGCTTCTCATTTCCAAGATGTGACCCCAATACACAGTGGGCCTCCATAGAACCACTGAACCAGCCCACAACATGTTTTCAATGTGCTGAATATCCTGGTGACATTTGGAGATGAAGTCATCTCTTATGTTTCTACGGTTTTCTGTTTTTCCTTGAATGACTGAAGTTGCCTGATGAAAGACCAATCCAACAGGAATAGAGAAAAAAAAAATTACACGTGATAAAAAACTGTAGAACGGTTGAAAGTAGATTTTTGGGGAGGTCTTTTCTTTAAGGAATATTCCTTTGTTGTCATGATGGATTAAAGCTGGACCACAAGGCTCATTCTCTAAAAGGTTTTAGTTTGGGTTTTTATCTTTTAAAGATGAAGGTAAACTTGGAATCAATTGACCCATTCTTTCCTACTCACTGCCACTCCCTACTCACTGCAAGTTACTTACTATTTAGTTTCATTTAGCAAGTTAGGCATAAAAACAAGATGGGTGATTTGGGGTCAGTGACTCTGAGCTCAATCCACCTCACCTCAATCCACCTTGTTGTGTGGAAAATAGGAGGAGGAAAGAACATTAGGTATGTTTGCCATTTACAAAGTAGTAAAGGAAGGTTAACATTTAATAAAAAATTAATAAGTAAGTTAATTTCTACTAACTGTAATATCACAGTTAGAATAATGGATTGTTTGAATTATTTTTTAGAGAAGATAATTCATAGTGTGACCTAGGTTACTGCTACCTGCTATTCCATATCTGTCCATATGTCCTTGCTCAGCTGGCCTGGGAAGCTGTGAAAGAGTTTTAATTGTTAAAGTTTATGCCTTTTTGATAAGCACTACAAAAAAGACTATATAGTGTTAAAAGTATGCACGTTTTTTTAAAAAAAGTCTTCAGGTTGATTTATGTAAATGAGTCCAAGCAGTTTGGCTTTGATTCGCAATAACAAGTATCATGTGGTTCCCACATACATCACAGGAGAATAGAGATGAACATTTGTTCGGCAAGATACTATATTCCATATGTAAATTGTTAGCAATGATGTGCTCAGGAAAGAGAGTTTGTGTCTGTGCTAGGAAACACAATTAAAAATTCCCAGCTCTGATTTATGAGAGTTTAAATGAATTTGAAATCTCTTTTGGGTAGGGCAAATAAGTGTTTTGTGATGTATTATTTTACAAAAAAAAAAAAAGGAGGGGGAAGAAGAAAGAGAGACCATCGTTCTGGCTCATTTAATTTTGCGAGTGAATGATCTAAGATTAACTACAGACTAGTCAGTGCAGTTTAAAAGCTGAAAGCAATTTTCAGCCATCGATGGTAATGCCACATTTAGTCCACAAGCGAATGACTCTAAATGACTAAGCTGTAAGGTCTTTGTATATGGCCATAGGGCCTGATAAAGCCATAGGAATACAGTAAAAGCACAAAAATAGCTCCAATTTATTTGGTGCCATCACCTTAATGAGATTAATTCGGATGTATTCATGTGCCTAATTGGTGATTTTGTTTTAGCTGGTAATGAAGGATTAAACTTCAGGCAACCAGATAGTTGGAAGAAAAGGCAATCTGAAGGCCAACTTCTTAATTATACAAGGCCACTGCTATATGTGACAAACACTGTTAAAATAAATCCTTAGATATAAGTATGTGCAGCACAGATGCATTCACATGTAAAGTAAGTGAGGGTCATTTAAAATGGGTCACAGCACTGAAAAGGATAATGTGGAATACTTCAAGTCTGAAGAAAACTTCTGTTCTTAGTGACTCCACATGAGAATAAAAACTAGGGTGGAAGAGAAAATCAAGAATCCTATATTGCCCAGGAGAACAGAAGGTGCCTGGTTGGGATAAACTGAGTTCATCTGTACTACATAGCCCTTGATTTTATTTTTGTAAAAGCATACAGGTGGAAGAACATTGGTGGTTTGAGCTTCCTTTCACATGGATAATTCCCTAGCATCAAAGTTCACAAGCTTTTTCGAAGATGGTAAGTTCATGATGTCAAAACTATGGGCTATGGAACTTGTATTAATCATTACAAAGAACTGTGCATGTCACAAAGTCCTCCTATGACATACACCATGGGTTGTGTTCCACATTGAAACATTAAGCAGGATTGTTGGTAAGAAAGGAAGGATTAAAATCCTCTTCTCATGCATTGTGATACCAGTGTGGGTTCGAAACTGGCTATATTTTGAATATGAAAAACGATGTGCTCTGGGATCCATGCTCTATGTTATGGATGCTTTGTGCAACTCGAATGGCTTCTTTCCTGAACAGAAACATTTAAAATGCATGGTAGGAACAGCTGTCTAGAAAGAGTAATTGATCTGAAGCTGTTGACATGCTTCTTTGAAGAACATCAGCTCTTGTTTTGCTGGAGGTTTGTTCTTCTATCAAGGAGTTTGGAAAGGAGATGTTCAAGAGATGGTTCATTTTTTGGATGCCCATATCTGAATTATCTCCATTGTCCTTTCCATGGACAGTGTCAAGAAGGTCTGTCTGTGTAAGCTTTGCATCTCATCTTGCAACAGGCACCCTTGGGAGTGCCAAGTTTGGGAAGGTTCACAGTGACTGTGTGACAGTGATACATTTCCCAGCAGCTCCAGGGCTGGGAGATGGCTGGAGAGGTGTGCTAGGCTGCAAAATCTAACAGTTCATTTGGAGCTTGCCTCCATCAAGAATGGTTTGGTTTTATTCTGAAGATCTTTGAATGTGGCAATGGTCCAGCTATCTCTTCCTAAAGGCTGGTTCAGCCCTTCATGATGCTGAAAATCACGTGACAAACAAAACCACCCGAGGAAATACCCCTTCCAGTAGGTTAAAGCAATGCTGCCTTCTTTCAGAGGCAATTCACGACCATTTAAATGCTAAAACCACTAAATGTGCGCCAAACCCCAAACATCAGCCTAAGTCATTAAAATTTAATTATAAAGGGGCAGCTGAGCCCAATTGGAAGTTTTGATTCAGGCCCCATGCAGGACGGAAGATAAACACATAACACTGAAATCGCCCAACCAAACCTGGGCCCAGCTGGCCATGGCAGCCCACTCAGTTGCATAATTGTAGAGATAATATTTTCTTTCTTTGAGGGGAAAAAAAATCAGGCTTCTTTCTCTCTTTCTGGATTCTTCTGGCAAGCAAACTCTTTCTTTTACACACAAACACACACCCCAATTCCAGCCAGGCATTTCCACTTCAACTCTTGTGAAAGCTGCTGAAAAATACCAAACATGCGATCCCTGTTGTGCGTCTTTGAAAAGGAGATGGTTTAGGCGGCTTGTGGTGAATAGACTTTCCTCGTAGAAATAACGTTGCTCTTTATGCCTCTTTCCCACATGATTAGTGCCACAATCAGAACAATGTTTATAACGCTTCTGTGTTTCTTTTCCTGGATCCTTCCCCCACCCCCTTGATCCTCAGGTGTTAATATTCAGAGGCTTTATTGGCAACAGAATCAAACTTTCTTTGGAGATTTAACATTTATGATTTGATCCTTGATTTTTTACATTCAGTACCCCTTTAAAAAAAAAAAAGAGGGGGAAAAAAGCCTCTCTGTCTAGCCACCTCAAGATGCTCGCTTCCCAGAGAATGAAGACAGAAATATATTTTACATTTCTTGTCAGATTGAACTTTAAGGCCTCTTGACTGCTTTCTCTATAATTTAAACCTCACGGCCCAAATGGCAACCCGCTTTGTTCAGTTCCAGTTGTGTGAAGTTGGAGTGCTTCACTGCTTCCAGGGGAGCTTCTTGCTGGCCCCTCCGGAGGGGCTCCGGGAACCATGCTTTCCCCCACCACAGCATGTCAGGCTATTATAAGAGGGACCACGATGTCACCGTGGCCTCAATGGTTCGTCAGCTGATGGATACGGCTAACAAATGTAAAAACCAAACTTCAGAGGAGCTGCTTCTCTGTGCTAAGTGATCTGTATTCCCTCTGAATTTACTTTCCCCTAACCCCGTGAAATTAACAGTACTTTCTGACATTCGACCCTCTGACCTCACATATAATAAGAATTTAAAAAGCACCATGCATGAGTGTGCCTGTGTAATGCAAAACTGGGGAAAAATGACCATGTCACCCTTTTATTATACAAAACCCCTTCTGTGTCTCCATTGCATGCTTCATATGGTGAGTGCTTGGTTGAAAGTTATTAGAAGGGATGCACCCAGGCACCCAGGCACCCGGCGAGAGAGTTGAGCTGTCATCATTCACTCGGTGCGACTTTTATAGACAATAAATTGTGGCAAATACATATTGCTACCCCCTTTTCCCCCTCCCAGAAAAAGCTTTGCATCCCATTAAGGCAGATGTTTACCAAGCTAAGTATTAAAATTGGGGTGGCGAAGCGAAGCAGGCAGGCGCGTGGAAGTGGCATGCAGCTGGGGAGCTGGTTGGCAAGGATATAAGTGGGTACACAAGGCAGAGGTGTCTGGTTGAAGTGGCAGAAGCAGGAAAGGGTGAGGCAGAAATTGTTTTGCAGTGCTGGGGCTCTGGCTATGACAGCCTCCGAGGGGAGGAAGAAGGTGCGATGATGTAGCTTTTTCTTCCCGGTGAAGCCAAGATTGGCAGCTGGAAGTAAGGCTTACAGGCAGACCTTCACCCAGGACTCATAATCACTACTCAAAGGGAAATGCATTTACCAGTGAAAAGCGGCTGTAGCCATCCAAAGTGTGCTTAAAACACCACTTAAATATCACTTTATACGCTATTACTTGCAAACTGGGGCTTGGTATTAAATTATACTTGCATAGGCTTTTGCTTAGGTGCTGATAATGCTTTTGAGGTAGCCTTGGTGAGGAAGCATTTAGGCGGCTTTAACCAAGACGTGACTGGAATCTTCTATCGGCCGGAGAGTGACAGGGTGAAAAATGGCAGAACTGTACTTTCTTCCCTCATATAGATTGTAATTTTAATTGTCATTGTGGCCCTTCTGTTTTAATTATGGGACTTCTTTGATATATAACCGGAACATCATGTTGAATGAAAATATGGTGCTATAATAGTCTCTTTATAATTAATGACCACATGTAGATCATGGTGCATAAAAGGAAAGGAATAAATGCACAATTTATTTAAGTAGGTTTTGGGTTTTTTTCCTGTCTTCCAAGGAATAGGAAGTGATACCAGACCTTTTGAAACTCTTTGATGCTGGGACTACTAAGAATATTGAATTGAAATTATACTGCGGGGGGTGGAGGAAAGAATTAGAAAATACACAAATTAATACACAAAACATATTAATTATTAATTGTTTACTAGGAAGTGAAAATATGTATTTATTTCTGGCAGTCAATAAAAAGTCAGTGCTCTCTTTTTAAAAAAAACTAAGTTTACTTTCTAACGTGTCTTGTTCCATACATATGGAAAGTAACAAACTGCATTTATTTCTAACTTTTGAAATTTAAATTTCTATTCTTGCTTGCAAACAAGACCTTTTCCTTTGCTTTCCGAACAGGATGCTTTGTGTTGTATTTACATTAATCTTTAGTGGTTGCTAACTCTGAAACAGGAGTAGTTATAAAGCCAGTCAATTAAAAACAGGAAAGGAAACTGTTTAGCATCATCCATTCACTTCAGGGTAACACATCTGAAAAACACATGGCATATTTAATATTTCCCTGAAATCAACCACTATAGGTTTTTTATGTGCTTTTAAAAAATTATTATCAGTATAGGAATAATGGTAAACAGCAAACATGACAGAACCATAAGCAATTCAGGAGACGACAAATCTCTGTGGATTTCTGAAAAGCAGACATATTTGTCCAGCGTCTGTCACAGTAAAAGTGGAAAACATACCCTGACAAGCTTTTCTTAATTTTATTGTGGCGTGGAGTCGTGGGCATACATCCTGTGCTTGTATGAGTACAGTTCAATTGGAGAGCATGATCAAATTGGATCGGCAAAGACAGGGACTACCCTGAGGTCAGCTGTGACCAAGCCACTGCAATGTGATGTCTAGTTGGGGTGATGGTGTGTAAATAAACGTGGAGAATTGCAAATCTTGTCCTGGCCACACAGAGCAGCTCAAGCATTTAAAGATGGTTGCCCGCAAACCTAACTGGAAGGTGGTTGCTGTGTGTGGTGGCTTAGGAAACAACGGGGGGGAGGGGGGGAGGGATGAAAATATGTTCTTTTGCTGTATTCTCTTCCTTCCTTCTTGTCATATATGAGATCACTGACCCAGCGATTTATTGCTGAAAGGAGAGAGAGAGAGAGAGAGAGATTCCTTTCTCCATCTCTCTGTCTTTCTCTCTCATCTCTCTATCTCTCTATTTAGCTATCTAGCTATCATCTATCTATCCAGCTAGCTATCCATGTTCGAATAATGTTCATTTCAGAAATGAGCTGCCTTGATCTGTAGATATGTCTTTAGGTTTATATTATATCCTTTGATAAGTGTGTATGCGTGTGTGTTTGTGTGGTGTACTTGTTTATATATGAGTTTGTCTTAAAAGAAAGTAATAAATTTAATAACCTTATCTTGTTATGAATTAAGAATACATACCAAGTTCCATGGGGTCTTTTCAGGAAAGGGTGAACTTTCCTAATGCTAGAAAAGAAAATATGATGGAATTCATTTTTTCAGCTTATGAGTCTCATTTTATTTCAGCATAACCTGTCAAGCTCATTAAAATATGTTTACAGTTCTGCTACTTTTGACCAATAAGATGCAATTTTGTGCAGCAAAATATATCTGTTTTTCTGTTCTCTCCCCCCCTGCACGACAATTATGTTTCATTACAAATTTATAAAATCATTTACATTTTAGCAGTTTAAATGTTTCTGCTGACATTTTGTAACTATTACCCTCTTGTAGAATGGCATATGTTCAGGCAGTTAATAAAAAATTAAATGAAATAGCATCAGACAAGGTGAAGCTTTGTAGCTCAGTGTTCTGCACATTTCTGAAAATACCAACTTCATGTTGCAAATGGTGAAGTGAGGTTAGGGCAATGCCAATGTATGTATTTGTCATAACTGTCACAGAGTCCGTGAACTAGCCAATCATTTTGCTCTTAATTAGACAGTTACTTTTTTCCTCTGTTTTTTTCTTTTTTCTTTTCATTTTTAGAAAGCTTTCCCATAGAAGATAGGATCTCACTTTCCAGAAAGATGTTTTGTATACAGAGGACATAAAATGCCAGAATAATTTTTAACTCCTTGTGGGACTATTTAATGAAGGCATCTACCTTCAGGATGAACAAGGACAGAAAACGTTCTTCAAAATGAAAGCAGAGGAAATCTGGCAGCAGCACAAGGGAACACAATTTTGTGAAAACAATGAGGATTCAACACATTTGCTTTTTCTCTGCTGCTCCGAAGATTAAACAGAAGTGAAGGAATAAGCACGGTCTTCTATCTCAGGCCCATTTCTGTGGAAGTAAACATGGCTGAATTATTCCCTAACAAGTGTCCATGCTGTGGAGTTTTTAGAATTTATGAGATATCCATCTGCTGATTGTATTTCAAATAAGCATATCTGGACAAGATGTGTCTATCTCTCAAGAAAATGTGCAACAGTTTTCTCTGTTAATTTTTGTTTCCTATCCCATAGCATTTTCCACTTTAATAAGGAGAACAAATTGCAACAGTCCATTTTTAAAATATGATGACATACATTTATACCAGAAAAAACAGGCAGGGTTTTTTTTGGGGGGGAGATATCTCTCCTAAATATAACTTGATATATTACATAAATGATTTTGATTGATTAAGACTAAAAGATGACAGGCCAACCTATTATTTGTTTAATCAGGGCTAATCCTCCAGCCAGAGTTTACAGAATTAGTTTTAAAGATATCAGAGCATGACAGTGGTAGAGTTGCATCATTTCCAGCTTAAGAAAACAGTTATTCTGGAATATTCTTTCCTCAGAGGTGGTATTCAGCAGGTTCTGACCAGTTCGGGAGAACCAGTAGTGGAAATTTTGAGTAATTCGGAGAACTGGAAAACACCACCTCTGACTGGAGATTTTACAGTGTCCTTCCCCTGCCACGCCCACCAAGCCACGCCCACAGAACCAGTAGTAAAAAGATTTGAATCCCACCACTGACTTACTTCGATTAATGTTCTTTACATGACAGGATGAGAACCGACCAGATCATCCTTTGGGAAGTTGACAAAACTACTTCAGAGACTCCAGTTGGAATTTTAAAAAAGTGATATATTAGGCCTTTTTTCTTTTTCTTTTTGAGGAAGAAGAAGAAAAAGAGGAATTTGGATTAGTATGGCTGCTTCACACTTTTTAAATTTTTTTAAAAGCCCATCCTAGAAGTTTTAACAGTCGGTAGCAGATTACCTTGTCTGTATGTTTGAAAGCTCATCATCTGATGAATTTACATGCTGCTGGATGAAAATGCTATTTGGAGAGAAATGGAGAGTTTATTTGATTAAATTCCTTTCTCCACTACTTTGACCTCTTCCTTGTGAAATAATCAGAACTGTTTAGCAAGAATATTCAGGCATTAATAATGAATTGCTTTGGAGTTGGGTTCTTTTTTATGTTTTTTTTTGGTACTGCAACAAGCCCATTGACAAGTACTTTTCCCTATTTTTATTTTATGTATTGATCCAGTTATCCATCCATCCATCCGGTTTCAGTCCAGGCATAGTAGCGGGTGTAGGAATGGGAGTGGGGGAAGAGAACCACTAAATTCCTTGCTGATGGAAAAGTTTTGTTGACAGTGGAAGTGAACATTTTAAGAATAATCACTCCTGATCTACAAATCTGGCCTCCCTCTTTCTTGTGAGGTCAGTAGATCTCTGCAGGATGGACTGTGGTGTGCAGTCGTTTCCCCACTACTGCCAATTATTGGCAGAGGCAGAGAGGATGGAAAAGCATTACACAATAGTATTATGTGAAAGCCTTGATTACATATTGCTAGAAAGGGAATATGGTCTAGTGGTTAAGGCACCAGGCTATAAATCAGGAGGCTGTAAGTTCTAATCTTGCCTTAGACCTGAAAGTCTGCTGGGTGACCTTAGGCCAGTTATTTCTCTCTCTCTGCCCAATTCACCTCACAGGATAATTGTTGTTGTGAGGAAAATAGGAAGAAGAAGGAATATTAGCTACCGACCACTTTGAATTGTTTATAAAAAATAATAAACACAGGGATATAAACAAACAAAATGAAAATTCTATTTTTTTTTAAAAGAATGTACCATGTTTTTATCTTTAAGACATGTCTCTATCATTAATTTTCTTGATCTAAAGGTATCTGATTTTAGGACAAAATATCACTCCAGTGGGCTTAGTGGCAATAATGTAAGAGAGCTCTTTTAAGTTCCCAATAGGCTAATGCAGTTTTCAAATTTTGAAGTATCACAGTCCTCTAATGGTAAATATATTTATGTGACTCACCCATAAGTACAATAAATAATTTCATTCAAGTTATGGTTGGATAGAACATTCCACTTACTTTTCTTGATTTTAATCTGTCCATCAAACCAAACAATGATATGTTATAACTTTATAAAAGAAAACTGTTCATCTGGAAGAAAAGAAAAACTTGATCAAATTTTAAAATGAATTTTAATGGGGGTGAACATGCTTACTTTTGCATTACAGCCATAAGACAAAACAGAGTTTGTGCAGATACAAGTACTACATTTTCAATTTTTTAAAAACAAAATGGGGACACTATTGTGACATTCTTTGTTGAGGAACAAGTCAAATAAATGCAATAACTCTCTTGAATATTGATTCCTGAGTGGAATGTGGAATCAGCAAATGATTAGGAAATGTGATTGATTTTGATTAGTACTCCCTTTCCCCCAATTCTTTATTGTGTGCAATTATTTTTACTTATCAAATGAGGCAAAAGAAAAGGAAGTTTCCTTTGCTTGGGTTGTTATGCAGAACAGTGTTTGTTTTATTTGCTTTGCTTTATTTTACTTAAATCAGTTTCTCTTAAATTGCTCTTAAAGTCATGCAGCTTGCAAAATACTGGCAGACGTTTGGCACAGTTGTTCTTGGCAGTTTCCACACCCATATTTAGATTTTGTCCTCTTACAAACTTTTGCTTAGGTGGTAGAAAACCCTTCAAATTACTCTTACAATTCTATCTTATTGTAGCTTCCCAATTCTTCCCCCTTCCCCTTTGCAGTAATGTGGGCAGGTCAGATGTTCAGTGGTTTCCATAAGATTTTCATTCCTCCTTATGCTTGGTCCAAGGTGTTTCTGGTCTTGCATCATTAGTGAAGTTTATGCCAATATATATTCACCTTCTGGTATTTGCTGCCTACCGCATTTTGCTGAAGGCCAAACAGAAAGATACCTGATCCTTTGTGTGGCGTCTCTATGGATTAGGTCAGTTCCTTTCATGAAAGATGTCAGATTGTTACCAAACTTTTAATGGAATTGAGGAAAAAGTAACAATTTCTGTCCTCTAATCTCTGTCCTATGTGCTGGACAGCTTCCACCTCACCATTGGAGGGAGTGACACTTATTCTAAAGCAGTGGTTCCCAAAGTGGGCGGTACTGACCCCTGGGGGTGGAATGCCGGGGAGGTGCTGAGGGGCAAGGGGGCCGGCAGGGGGGGCACTAAGAAGTGGCAGGGGGGCGCTGGAGGTGAGCAGCAGGGCACAATTCAGTGGTGAGAAAAAATCCCGCCGCCGCGTTCAAGGCAAGGACTCGCAGGATCATCCCATTGACTTGTATGCTCTGGTGCAAGGAGCTCCACCCACGAATGCAGCATTGGGAAAGAAGAGCAAAGCCAGAGTGGCTTTGCTCTCCTTTTCAAATATCCCACCGCCACTGTGTTCAGGGCAGAGGGGCGATGCCCCGAACGCAGTGTTGGGAAAGGAGAGGAAAGCAGCACGTCTGGAGGGAGCAGTGCATGAAGTCAATGGGGTGAGCCTGCTAGAGGGAAAGAGAGAGGAATGAGAGAGAGAGAGAGAGAAAGAGAGAAGGAAGCAGAGAAAGAGAAAAGGGAAAGAAAGAAAAAGGGACAAAGAAAGAGGGAGGATGGAAGGAAAAGGGACAGAAAGAAAAAGAAAGGAAGAAGGAGGGAGGGAAGGAGGAGAAAGATAATGAGATATCTATTCTAGTCCAATCACCTGCTCCAGCAGGGTTAGAAGGTAGTGTGTGCGTGTGTGTGTGTGTGTGTGTGTTCTTGTAATTTACCAGTACATTTTGGTTTTGCCTTCTTCAGAATTGGCACTGTAATACATTGGGGAAAAGTAATTTTTTAGGGTGGAGATCTGGTCCAATGGATCCCGTTTAAAGCCTCAACAAAATGTGAGAGCTTCCTGATAGTCTTGACCATGTTTCATCCACAAAACCTTTAATTAATAGAAGCCAAAGATGTTTCAATGTGCTGGCAAAGATGCTGGCAAAGATGTCTCAATGTGGAAAAGGGCCTCTAAACTAGGCCGCATTTCAACCTGATGCATCAGGTCTCTCTCTCTCTCTCTCTCTCTCCCTCCCCTCCCTCCTTCCATGCCCCCCCTTTCTTTGTCCCTTTTTCTTTCTTTCCCCTTTCTCTTTCTTTTCTTCCTTCTCTCTTTCTCTCTTTTCTCTCTCTCTCTTTTCCTCTCCCAGGCTCACCCCATTGATTTGGTGCATCCCTCGCTCGGACTTGCTTGGGCAGGTCCCTCCAGTGCAGTGGGCTCAGTGGGGTGGACCTGTGGGGTTGGCACCTAGAATGCGGCAGTGCTGGCATGTTTGAAAAGTAGAGCAAAGCCAGAGGTCAGTAATTTTTGCTGCAAAGAATCACAAAAGCTTCTGGGTTGTGCACAAGAAGGGACACACATGTCAATGTAATTCAGCCACATAAAATAAAGAAATACAAATTGTTGTGAATGCATAAAGGTTAAATAAAGTTATCTTGAGCTTGGAGTCAAGTGCAGGGTTCTGGCCCTGCACTTCTGATTGGCTGTTAATGGCAGGATCGGATTGGTCCGTTCAGGGGAATCTGATTGGCCATTAACGGAGCATTCGTATTGGTTAATGGAGCTAGCGCTCCTGGATTGTTATTGGTTAAAATAGTTATTGGGTTGCCTATATAAAGAAGGCTATAGCAGCCGTCCAGTTTGAGCTGTCACACCATGTAAATAAAGAGTTGAAGTTCACCGTTTCACCGGCTCGTCTTCATTCTTTCTCGCCCATGCTTCAAACTTAACACTGGCGACAAAGGTGGGATGTGAAAACGTCAGAGCTAACTGAACAAAGAAGAAGCCGAGCACGTGACTGACAGCGCACAACGACGGAACCATGTCTGGCGGCGTCATACCACCCGCTCCGTTCGACCCAGCGCAAGAGGACTGGGAGTCCTACATGGATCGTTTCCAAATGTTTTTGGAAACTAACAATTTAAAGGATGCCTCAACCGGGAAGAAACGGGCGGTATTCCTAACACATTGCGGACCAACCGTATTTAAGATGGCTAAAGCACTAGCCAAACCCGCAGAAGTAAAGGCTATGTACTGGGATGTCCTCGAACCCCTACTGAGAGCCCATTATGCACTGACCGTGCCCACACTCGTAAGACGACACGAGTTCTACCAAAGAAACCAGCGAAAAAGAGAAAGCGTCGCCGACTTCATCGCAGACCTCCGAAACCTGGGAGGCCTCTGCGGGTTCGCCGACCTGGAAGAGGCCTTGAGAGATAGAATAGTCCTG
>BHEV01025293.1:0-11679 GCA_004319985.1 Emydocephalus ijimae
TATTAATTTATCAAGCTGCTCATCAATCTTTGGTTTAAGGGCAAATGGAACTCGACGAGGCTTAAGGCGGATGGAAGCTACCTCGGGGTTAAGGTTAAATGATATCAGGGTCCCCTTGTACTAGCCTAATTTCTCTGTAAAGATGTCCTGGAACTCCCGGACGAGGGCCTCTTCCCAGCCATCGCTGTTGGTTCGGTGAATGCTGGCTACTTCAATTCCAAGTGGGCGAACCATTGGAGGCCTAACAAACTAGGCTGATCCCTGTTGACTTCGGTTAGTGGTAGGGATGCAGTACGATTTTTAAATGAGACATGGACTTTGCTGGATCCAACGACTGGAATTCGATTTCCCTGATAGTCCTTGAGTATGATTCTTTGGAATCTGAGGTCTTGCTGCTGGATGGTGGGAATTAATTGTTTAAGGGTCTTCCAGGAAACCATCGAGAGGGACGAAGCTGAATCGACTTCCATCATGCAGGGACGGTTTTCGATGGCGACCTTCACCCGGATCTTCTTGGTGCCTAATGATGAGGCGTGACCAATCATAATGGTTTGGTGTACCTCTTCTCGTTTCGTTGACTGGGCTGGTGGTTTGTTTCTGTCGGAGTGGTTGTTGCATTGGTGGGTTAAGTATTCCCAATTCACATGATGACTTCCTGTGGGCCGGCGGTAGTTGGTCCCCCTCTGAGGTGGGCCAGATCCTTGCTTGCTTCTACAGACTCTTTCAATGTGACCTCTTTTCCCGCACACATGGCAGAGCGCGTTGAGGAATTTGCAATCTGATCGTGGGTGGTTTGCCCCACAACCAGCGCATTGGTACTGTACTCTCTGGTTACATTGATGGCGTTGGTCTCGTTCAGACCGGAGCCGGTTGACCTCTTCTTCATCACTTTCTGATGAGGATTGGAGGTCCTCATGGTGGGCTGTCATTGCCTCTCCTTCCAGGTGAGGTGAGATTTCGCTGGCGAGTTGACGGAGCAGGGCGTGGTTGCGGCGCATTCGTGCAGCCGACTTCCTGGTTGCTTCTGCTGCAGTAGCATCAGAGATGGCATCTGCAAGGCTGATGTCACCTTTCGCCATCAGCTTACTCTGCACATGCGGTGCATCTAATCCCAGAATTATTCGGTCTCTCGGGGCCTCCTTGAGGTCGGCGAACCCACAGAGGCCTCCCAAATTCTGGAGATCCGCAATGAAATCTGCAACACTTTCTCCCTTCCGCTGGTCTCTCTGATAAAATTCATGTCTTCGAACAAGCGTTGGTACGGTTGGTGCATAGTGGGCCCGTAGAAGGGGCTTGAGGACGTCCCACTCCATGGACTTCACCTCAGCCGGTTTGGCTAGTGCCTTGGCCATCTTAAACACAGTCGGCCCGCAGTGACTTAGGAATACCGCTCGCTTCTTTCCGGTAGTGGCATCCTTCAAGTTGTTGGTCTTCAGAAACATCTGGAATCGGTCCATATATGAGTCCCAGTCTTGTTGTGCCAGGTCGAATGGAGCGGGTGGTATGACGCTGCTAGACATGGTTCAGCCATTGGTGCGTCTTCAGCCACGTGCTCTGTTTAGCGCTCTGTAATGTTCAGTCAGCTCTGACGTCTCCAAATCCCACCCTCGTCGCCAGGGTTATGTTCTGCGCATGGGCGCAAGAAGTGGAGACGAGATGATGAACAGTGAACTTCAACTCTTTATTTAACATTGTGGAACAGAGCAAAAACTACAGCAGCAATAACCCTTTTTATAGGCAAGCTGCTGATCAAACAACCAATAAGAAACGGGAAGCATTAGTTCCCTTAACCAATGAAAGAGGCCCACTAATAGCCAATCAGATTCTCCTGAACGGACCAATCAGATGTCTCTATTATTGGCCAATCAGAAGTGCAGGGCCAGAACCCTGCACTTTTCTAAAGGTTTTAATAATCTTTATTTAAGCACTTTTATTAATTCACAACAGTACTGCTAGCTAAATTTTATTTTGTTCTTTTTGTTAAGGCAGAAAACAGTGGATGTCATTGCTGAAACTCCAGCTAGTCTGTTTGAGCAGCATGTTCTAAGCTGCCATTTTTTTATACATAATTTTGTAAGAATCATCCTAATGGTTTTGCCCATTGTATATTTTTACCACATTTTATTAGAGAATCAATTGTATGAACTTAGACCCTGTCCCATGGTTTATTGGATTTGTATAATATGGTTGACTGGGGATGAGTAACACTTTCATAATTGTTTAATGCAGCTTTGGGTTCATCTGCCATTCTCTTGCCTGGTGCTATCTGGTTTACATACTAGCTGGTTTACATAGTATTCTGGATCTTTAATTGCATAGTCAGTTGTACTCTGTGTGAATATGCTTTTTAATGCCATTTGAAGGAGAGACCTACATATGTGGAATTGAAAGTGCATAGGTTTGATATGCATCATTATTATCCCCATCCAAAATAGAACAAGGGTAATAATTGCTTGAATCATATAATGTAGATCCTCTACTACAACTTCTCGGCCTTAGAGGATTTGGAAAACACTAGAGGATTAATTTTGTTTCCCTGAGATAAGAAATCTCTGCAGCCAAGCCTGCTGAAGAATTGACTCAACTCTATGTAAGCTTAATATTAATCTGCTATAGAAGAAATGACAATGGCAGTGACAAGTTGCTGCTGTAGCAATACTGGCATGAACCTCTTATTTTTAAGTTCAATATGTTCAGTATTTGAGATAATGACTAATTCTGAACAATGCCTTATTGAAAGAAGCCAGAAAACTTCATGTCAGAATTTCAAGTAGTCATCATAACCTGCTTTCATTCCTTCATTCTGCCTAGCAGCTGATGGCAATTATCTTTTTTAAAACTTCTGTTTATTTTAAATATATATTGTAATTACACAGATCTGAATATTGTCAAAAAGAGGCAAACCATTAATTAAATAATTAAAGCTATTGTACATAGTTGTTATCAGTAAACAATATAACTTTATCATAATAGATACAAATTATTATAATAACAAAATGATTAACTACAGAAATTGACTGTTTCTCGGTGCAACATATTTTTCTTTTGTTTTGACCCTCACTGTTAAAAAGACATTATAAATGACTGAAATGAATTCCATTTTTAAAACTTGCATGAAATTTTCTCTGAACTGACGAGATTAATCATCTAGAACAAATTCCATATTCTTGTCATCCACGATTAAAAAATGAGTATCTTGCTGCTTTTGATTATAGGTGATATAACATGCTAGTCCCAGCTGAATCTTCTTGTAACACAATTGCAGTTTTATAAGGAACATTATTAGCATAGATCTGACAGATCTAGCAATGGATCAGTCAAGACTAACTTGGACTTACCTGATTAGGAAAGCAGAAATGCAGAGGATATAAATAAGCATCATCAAAAACAGATAAAATAAAGAGATAAGACTAAGAAGATAACACTTCAAAACAAATTAAACTCCCTTTTTATGACCCTGTAATTCCTTAATTTGTAGTAGAGTTGGGCTGACTGGATGGAACTAAGCATTTACTAGCCAGATGCCCTTCTTGAGACAGAGTTCATTCCAGATTTGTTTTCTTCACATCCTAATAGATTTCTGCCACCACAGGATTGAACTTTAAACTTCCACATGGGAAGTGAGCCTCTTTACCACTAGGCCACCACACCAGTCATTTCAACACAACATTTAAATTTGTTATCAGATCATGCACAAATTCTGACAAGTTATTTCTGTTTGCTCAGAATGTTAATGATGCCATTTCTTGAAATAAGATAAGAATATAGATTCTAATAATATTCACCTTGTCTATCTAGTAGGCTAAAAGTGTTAGTGCTAACATGAAAGGCAAATTATAGTCAATTGGTCCCTAGAATGTTAGGACATTCCAGCATTGTCTGTTTATTGTTTAATTTTACTGGCCACATTTCAATATATATCACCTACCTCTAGGGATAACTCTAAATTGCAGAGCGATCCACCTTTAGGACCCCTAAGAAATCAAGAATGCTGGTTTTTGCCAGTAAAGTACAAATGAGAAAAAATATATTGAATCTTTTCTTAATGTAATTTCTTACCAAATCCAGTATACTTTCTTGTGTCTGTTTCTGACATCAGTTGTTAGAGTCCTTAAAATAACAACATGGAGCTTTTGCAGAAACTGGAAAGGAGTTTCAAGTGCTATATTTGGCTTTTTGAGATCAGGGAAATCTTAACTTTGGAGAATGAACATGAAAATAATCTTGTGAACTCATAATTACTGAACTAGGTCTACATCCTTAGTCTTCAAAAAGTGGTACTTTGTTTAATATACAATAAAGGCTAAGTATTTTGAACTACATGTCATGATAATCTTTAACCACTGCCATTTTCTTGATGTTAATATTATATACATTTACTATATTTTTGATTTTATAAAAGTAATGTTTTTATGAATAGTTTTCTTTTTGATTACCAGAAACTGTAAGTTCAAAACCTGCATATTCTTTTTAAAGTCCCCTTTTCCAAATCACAGTTACAATAAATGGAGTCTGAATACTGAAAATATAACCTCTAATCATATTGAGTAAATTGCCAAATGGTCTAATTATTCTATTTACCAAGTATTACCCTTACCAAGTATTAATACCATTAATCGATATTGTATTGGACTGTACTTCTTATTCTGGATATGTTAAATTTGCAACATGTTCCATCCTATTTTTTTTATAAAATCTTGCAGTCCAATGAAAATGCTGAACTATATATTTTCTTAATACAATTGCAAAGAATATAATATTCCTGCAATGGGAATTAATTTCAGCATTTCCCAGTGAGGTTACATAATACATTTCCTTGAATTTATAATACATTTCCTTAAATTCTTAGTAGTTTCTTATTTCTTCCTAGGACTGAACATAGGAGGATGACAGTATATATAGCTGAAAAGAAAAATGAGAAAATGCTGCGATAGTAGCATAAGCTATTCCATGTGGTAGTGTGTCTATGCACATGTTAAAAATCTGCATATTCAATCCCTGAAATGATATATCATTTGTAATGACATCTTGAAAGATACCAGAAAAACTTCATATCAAAATGATAGGCTCAAATCACAACAAACCAGCTTTGTTTCCTTCACCCTGCTTCGCGACTGATTGCAAATGACTTTATTTCTCTTGGCTGCATTTGACATCTCCTCTGGGTCACACAAGCAAGGGCATGCCATTTTTATGCTCAAAGAACCCTTTCATTTATGGGTTTACTTTAAATAATGTGCAATTGACCTTTCTGTTTGCATGCATGATTAACAGTGTGCAGGCTGTGATGAACCAAAGGGGGACTAAAGGAAACTTGTCTCTCTCCCTCTTAAGAATATCACAGTACAACACCTACTTTTCTTGATCATCTAATTTCCATAGACATTCATAAGTGACTGCTAGAAAGGAAAGAAAGAAGTAAAGTCAGGTGCTATCAAATGAATAGCCTCCTTAACCCTTTCTATGGATCCACCTAAAAACTACAGTTTCTGTTTAATCATCCTACCATGAATCATTCTGAAATAAAAATGTATTCATTATTTATTTATTTATTTAGAAAAACTCTCCCCCTTCTCCATCGCCAGAATTGTTGAGTTCCTACAATGATAGATAGGATGTTTTTGAACAAGTAACTGTAGGGCACATGATTAACTGCAATTAACAGGTTAATGCTTCATAATAGGAAGGATTTTTTTACAAAAAAAATTGGAAAAAAGTCAACCTAAATAACATGCACTTGCTTTAGCCAAATGTTATACTGACCCCTTAAGTCTCAGAATTCACATACCACAACAATTGGTTGTTTCTTTCCAGTGATACATGAATGGATAAAAGTATATGTTTTATGTTTAACATACCCGAAACCACCCAATCATACTTTTTTCGGAGAGAAATTTGCTTGTGGTAAATCTGAAGAATTAAAATTGACCTTTAAAGGTTTAAGTTATTTGGAATCAAAATATCATTACATTTTTTCCTTCCTATACAAGCCTAGGCATTTACTATCCCTTTCCCTTTGAGCAATGTATTTTTGACCATAGCATTCAACCTCTGCAATTGCTCTGTCTTGACTCTATATTTTTTTATTTGGTTGAGTTCTTGAGCATTTTTGCCCAAACATATATCCACTATCCTTATTCAATAATAGTAGAAATGGAGGTTGGGCAGTTGTAATGATGAAATATACAGAATGGTGATTATTACAGTTAGATGACAGGGATGTTTAGTTTTTAATCCTATTAGCAAATTTAGGTAACAAGGCTATTAGATTTTATAATTTATAATTCTATAGATTTATTCTATATGATGGCCTTTTTTTCAAGGTAAGTAGAAATTAACGTGGCTGGGCATTTCTTAAAGAGTAGCTTTCAACTCTCTGGAAGCCTATATGTCACAATTGTTTGCCAAGTACATTCCTCCTCATATTATCTCTAGCCCAAGGCATCCTGAAGATGGCTCTAGATATCCCAGTCTGGACATGCTGTTTTGCACATTAGGTATGATGTTCCTTGTGGACAATTTAGGATATTGAAGAGAAGGAGAAGGAGGTTTACCCAGCGGATGCAGGAGAATTGCAATGACACAATTCCTTTATGTTCAGTCATGGACTGAATGTATTAATTATAGGATATGTATTGTACATGTGTGAATGTGTTCAGTTGACTTATTTGCATTTCACATTTCCCAGTTTCACTGACTGGGCCTTGGCTTCTGCAGTCTCTTTATCTCCCAGGTTTTCAAGTTGATTTTAATTACATTATGTATACTTTGCTGTATGTAACTATATTTATTCTTATTTATTAATCTAAATTTAATATATAAAATAATTGAAGAAAAACAATGGAGTAAGCCTTGCCTATATACACCTTATACATGTTTTCTGAAATATCGTCTTTTCAAGAACACTGATTTAGCAACTTATCTGCTGAGTGTGGTGTCTACACACTGGGACAAGGAAACTATGTACATGACCATTTAGTTTTTCTTCAAACACTGCTTTGCTTGGCTAGATGACAACTATATTATCCCAGAAAAACTGGGTGTATATTCCATAATATTGTCAGTGTTTTGGAGGATGCTGTGCCTTCTCCTTTTTTTTTCTTCCTTTTGGTGGCTATTTTAATAAAACATACTTAGCAAGTACATAATGGAATTTGAATGTGTGCCTTTAAGAAGGATGGAAGGTTAGTGGGGGCTTCTTTTAGCTGGGACTACAGAGACATTCTGGGATTCTCTGATATATTGTGATGTTTAATCACTCTCAAAGCGTTTAATTTTTCAGCACCAGTGTTACCATGGAGGCTATAAACTTATGTTATGTTGTTCTGCCATTTCTACTTGTGTGTTCCTTCTTTCACACATTATAAATAGCATCTTTTCTGTTAGAATAATATTGGCATATTCCTAGATACAGTATAATTGGTATCTTATATTACTTTACTTTTAAACTTATACATCCCATTTCCAACTAACAACAACTAGTAATAAGAACAGAATTAAAAACATATTTGAAAAGTCATTAAAATACCATTGTATCATACCTTCAGCAACCAAAGAAACTTACATCAAATATATCACTGCTTAAATCCAAAATATATTAACATTTTAAACAAATAAGCTAACATCCCATTCAAAATAAATGCAGGATAAATTCAAACATATTGATTAAATTCTTTCACCATGCTTGAAAGCAACAAAACAAGGTTTACCTTATTTTTCAGACTATAAGACGCTCTGGACTATAAGACTGTTTGCCGCCACCACTGCAGCCCATTCTAGAATAGCTGATTCACACTGCATCAACCACCCTCCCCCCGCTGCAATATTCACTGTATAAGATGCAAAGACATTTCCACCCACTTTTTTGGGTGGGAAAAGTGTGTTTTATACTCCAAAAATACAATAATTCCTAATTATGATTAGAAATTATGATTTTCTCAGAAGAGTATTATAACCAAGACTGTAAGGCTGGTCCAGGGCCTTGCACTAGTAGTAAAAATTATTATTACGAACTTATATAAAACAGAAAATTCAAGAAATACCTATTCAGGGAATTAAAAAAAAGTATCTTTGATGATATAATATTTGTCTTACTGTGCCTAATTGTAGATTGGGCCCTACAATGCAAGTACTTTTGGTAAGATGTAAGATAGTCATTCTAACTTTCTAGTTTTGTGTCCAGATTTTATATTGCTCCCTGGTAATAGTCTTTTTCTGATTACATTTATAGCTAATTTTACTTTAAGACTTTCTCAGATGGTTGACACTGCTTTCTTTGTTTGGACTGAAAAAAATGTGTACTTATAGTTTAATATCAGTTTGGTTTCACACCAGATGAGATGAATAGGGCATAGAATTCAGAACATCAGCAGGATTTTATTTTATGAATTTGGGAGCTGATTATCAACATAGCAATAATAAAAGTGAACATAGCAATAATAAAATTTTAAAACAATTTGTCTAACTATAATATAATAATGATTATTATTTATTATTATTATAACTATAATCATGAAAGTTCTAAATACAATGTCTGAATACCTTTATTATTAAATTTCAAATATATATAAATATTGTTTGACCCTTGCAATGAAATTTTTCAAGAAAATTGCAATGACCCTTGCAATGGAATTTTTCAGTGGAAAATTTATTTCAACTTTATTTCTATGTGCAATTTCCAGCTTATTATTAAATGGCAAGAAAATGGCAGATTTATTCTGGTCTAGTGGTCTAATGGTTATTTGGTCTAGTGGTTAAGGCATCAAGCTAAAAACCAAGAGACTATGATTTCTAGCCCTGCCTGAGGCATGGAAGCTGACTGAGTGACTTTGGGCCAGTCACTCTTTTTCAGCCCATGATGTCAGGCATGGGTGACAAGCCCCCCAGTCAATTCTCTTCACAATCAACATTTAATTGATGTGAAAAAAAAAGCAGTACAACTGTACTTGTGAGAAAACACTTGGAGAAAAAAACAATCTAGCCATTAAACAATCTCTCTCTTTCTCCCTACACACAGAGTGACACACAAACACAAAAGATCAATGTAGTCCTTTTAAATATACATTTTCTTTACAGTGGAATTGATTTTCCAGTAATTTCATCACTGTATTCAATTCTACATCTTTTAAAAATCATCCAAGGCCATGTAGCTATTTAGCAGGAGCTAAAGTACAACACTAAGTCTGCCATAATTACAGTTTCAATTAATTTGGTTCTTTATATCTTTCAGCTGTACAGTTCTATGGATTTTGGAAGAAGATGGCAGATCATGCATGAACGGATCACACCAAACCGATTTTATTGGTGAGTTTCTTGCTTTGGATTAAAACTGAATAATCATGTATGACATACTAGGATTGTATACTATTACATACAAGATTTTTTTTTGGAATGTATTATCTTGTTAGATTGTTTTGTCCAGAAGGGAGGAGTGTCCCTATTTAGTTTCCTATTAATCTTCCATCTCACCTTGGTTCCAGAAGTATAGAATTTATTGTGCTAGCTTCAGGATGATTTTGGAAGAATGAGGTATTGAGTAAATTATACTTTTTTTTATCAAGAGGATGCATGAGTTGAAAAGCTTTTTCTTTCTCTAAAATGACCTCTTCCTGAAAGAAAGTTGATTTCTTTTCAGCTAACTCAAAGATGTTAGCTCATGGTTTATATTATTTGTCCTAGAATTAGAATAGAATCAAGCTAGAAAACCCTGGAGGTCTTCTAATCCAGTCCCCTGCTCAAGCAGGAGAACGTATACCATCTGAGATAAGTATACCATCTGAGATAAGTGACTATCCAGTCTCTTCTTTAAAACCTCCAATAATGGAATGTTTGTTCTCCAATGAGACTGGTTAAAAGGGCAACTTGGTCTACCCAATTATGGGACAGTGCATACTGCTTCCATTTTCATCTTTCAGTCAGGGAACTTTTCAGGTAGTCACTTTAGCAACAAACTATTGTTGTATTACATTTATGTTTTACAAACAAAGAAATCCAGTGATGGAGTACCCATGATTTCCACTGGTTAATTGTTCCACTGATTAATTACTTCACTGTTAGAAAGTTTCTCACTGTTAGAAAGTTTCTCCTAAATTCCAGGTTGCTTCTTTCTGATTAGTTTCCAATCATTATTTCTTGTCCTGCCTTCTGGTGCTTTGAGAACCCCCTCTTCTTTGTGGCAGCTCCTGAAATACTGGAATATTGCTATAATGCTTCTTTTCTTTAGACTAATCTGCACCCGTTCTTCATATCATTTAGTCTCCGGGCCTTTGATCATCTTAGTTGTTCTTCTTTGAACTTTTTCCAAATTTCAACATGTTTTTTTTGTAGTGACCAAAATTAGTTTCAGGGTTTTGTAAAGCAGGTTTAATACTTCACATACTATTTATTCTATCCCTCTGTTTATACAACTCTGTTGTATTAGCTTTTTTGGCCACTGCTGCATATTGCTGTGATCATCCTCTAGGACTCCAAGGTCCCTCTCACAGTTACTATTTTTGAGCTAAGTCTTGGCTAATCCATACTTACACCTCTGATTTTTCCTGCCTAAATGTAAAGCCTTGTTTTTCTTCACACTGAAATTCATTTTGTTGGATAGGGCCCATTGTTCAAGTTTGTCAAGGTCTTTTTGGATTCTGATTTTGTTTTCTGGGATGTAGGCTATTTCTGCAGCTTGACTCAAGCAGACAGGAATGGTCTGATGGATCTGGATGATTTCCTGAATGTATTTGGGGAATTATTCACATAGCTCAACTATGCAGTTGTTACCAGTTTTAATTTTATTGCTATTTTTAATTTGCATTTTAAAATATCTATTTTACTGTGTCATAAATGTTATTAGCTGGTTTAATTTGTCAGCCTTTGATTTAAATAAGCTATTACTAACATTAACCAAAGAATGTGTTGACAAATCATAGTTAGTTAAAAAAAAGAAGGTGCTTTTGATCTTATGGCTAGAAAGGAAGAGTGCATTAAAAAAAAAAAAGCTTGGGCATTACCGTCAAGTTTAACCAATATATAAATTGCTTTGAAATGTCATGAATTTTCTTGCATTTCCAGATTTAGTGGAAATAACTCTTGGGTTTGAATGACAACATTAAATACAATTGCTTAATCCAGTTAGAGAGTCTGATATTTTTTAAAAAATAATTTTATTGTATACTAAACAGTGCTACAAAACATCTGGAGCTTTCCTATCTCTGACTTTAAAGAGTTCTCAGATTTAGCAGATTGAGTAGAATGCATACTGTATACTAAAAATGGTTTCTTATCATGGCAAAACAGACAGGACTTTTCTCTACTTATTTTGAATGTGAGCCATTTTGTATAGTTCAGTAACATTCCATTAAAGATAAGGAGATTCTTCTTTTATCCCTTTTCCCATTGGAAATTAACCAACTCTTTTAAGATGACTATACATCAGCAGCTATATGAGGCAGAATCTATTCTCAGCAAGAAGAGAAAATTGAAACTCCTACTCTTTTGTTTCCTGGGATTCCCCAGAGTCTCATCTTTAGAAGAAGCTTAGTTTAATTTTGCTGTTGTTAAGCAGAGGAGACGTGAAGTTACAGGAGAATCTCAGATACACAGACTATGATGTACCATTGTGTCAGTCTGCGCTCCTTTTAAATCCCAAGAAAGTAAAACTCAGACTCAATGGTGTGGAGCAAAGTTAATCTTTTA
>BHEV01025295.1:0-28157 GCA_004319985.1 Emydocephalus ijimae
AGTCTAGTCTACTCTAGTCTACTCTGTTCTACTCTAGTCTAGTCTACTCTAGTCTACTGTAGTCTACTCTGTTCTACTCTACTCTAGTCTAGTCTAGTCTACTCTAGTCTACTCTGTTCTACTCTAGTCTCGTCTACTCTGTTCTACTCTAGTCTACTCTAGTCTACTCTACTCTGTTCTACTCTGTTCTACTCTACTCTAGTCTAGTTTAGTCTACTCTAGTCTACTCCGTTCTACTCTAGTCTAGTCTACTCTAGTCTACTCTGTTCTACTCTAGTCTACTCTGTTCTACTCTGTTCTGTTCTACTCTAGTCTAGTCTACTCTGTTCTACTCTACTCTACTCTAGTCTACTCTACTCTACTCTGTTCTACTCTACTCTAGTCTACTCTAGTCTACTCTGTTCTAGTCTACTCTAGTCTACTCTAGTCTACTCTGTTCTACTCTGTTCTGTTCTGTTCTACTCTAGTCTAGTCTACTCTAGTCTACTCTGTTCTGTTCTACTCTAGTCTACTCTGTTCTGTTCTACTCTAGTCTACTCTGTTCTGTTCTACTCTAGTCTACTCTGTTCTACTCTACTCTACTCTAGTCTACTCTAGTCTACTGTACTCTGTTCTACTCTAGTCTAGTCTAGTCTACTCTAGTCTACTCTGTTCTACTCTAGTCTAGTCTACTCTAGTCTACTGTAGTCTACTCTGTTCTACTCTAGTCTAGTCTAGTCTAGTCTACTCTAGTCTACTCTGTTCTAGTCTAGTCTAGTCTAGTCTACTCTGTTCTGTTCTACTCTAGTCTACTCTAGTCTACTCTGTTCTGTTCTAGTCTAGTCTACTCTAGTCTAGTCTACTCTAGTCTACTCTAGTCTAGTCTAGTCTAGTCTACTCTGTTCTGTTCTACTCTACTCTACTCTACTCTACTCTACTCTACTCTACTCTACTCTACTCTACTCTACTCTATTCATTACTCCTTCCTGCTTTCCCTCATTCCTTCCACCTCCCCTTCCACTCTCTTCTCCCTCCCTCCCTTCCTAGAACCGCACTCATGATCCTGGTCCACCACTTCCAGCCAACCACTGAATAAAACCACCATTGCTTTCTGCAGCTTCCACCCACAGGGTACCCCCGCCCACATTCAGCCTTGCCCAACCCCAGATGCACCCTCGTCCTGCAGGCACCCATTCTTGTTCCACAACTGCTGAGAGGACCCCCCCCAGCCCTTTTTTCTCCCCCCCCCAGCAGGGTGCATTTTGAGCCTGTGGGTCGAGGAGGGTTGGCTGCTGCCCTCTGCCCCACATGGGGGTCCCAGGCTGTGTTTCCAAGTTGCCTCAGTCTCTCTCCTCACCTTTTCTCCCTCGAACCCAGGACCCTTGGCCTCCACGCCGGATATCCTGACACGCATCAAGCAGGAGGGGGCCTTCAGCGGAGGAGGCCCCTTCTCTGAGGACAGAGGCCTGGCGGCCGATCCGTCCACAGGTGATGGGCGAGGGAGGGGGCTGCTGTTGGGGGGGGCAAAACAGGGTGGGGGAGGCAGATTCTGACCCTCCTGTATAGGTTGGTCGAAAAATGGCAGCCACGAGGCCGAGTTTTGACAGCACGGGTGCTTTTAAGGTCAGATATTTTCAATTTATGGTAGCCTGACCCATTGAAAGTACTAGGTGGCTAGAGGGAACGGCATGGATAGAATTTCATCATGGCTTGTTTCGGCTTAATCCACTGGGTGGCCCAGCCTGTTGGTTTAAGCAGGGCTCAAGCTCGGCCACTTTAAGAGGGTTGGACTTCAGCTCCCAGAATTTCCCAACCAGCTGAACTGAAGTCCATCCCGAGGTCAAGAAAGGCTCAGTTCATTGGGGCGAATTGAATGCACAAGACCAATTGTTCCCGGGTGCAAACAGGCGTGATTCTGAGACTCTGGGTGGGTGCTCTTGCTTGGGGCTGGTGTGTTTTTCTGGGCTCTGTCCCCTCGTGCGTTTTGGGGGGCAAATCCCTTCTGCGAATTGAGCACCCCCCCACCTCCTGTTCTCCTCCAGGTGCCCAGGGGCTCATGTCCGCCCATGACTTCCTATCCTGGATTAAGCAAGAAGATGATCCATGTGTCCGACATCAATGGGACACGTCAGAAAGCGAGACCCTCCCTGTGCACGTGGGGCCGGGTGAGTCCTTGACCAACTGGCCCCCCCCCAATCAGTGGGGTGCTATTGGCTGCAGTGCAAGTAATCCCTAACTTACGACTCGGAGTTGAGCCCAAAATTTCCCTTACTAAGTCAGAGACGTTCATTAAGTGGATCTGTCATTACATGGTTGCAATTCGTGACACTTTTTGGATAGTTTGAACGCACCCCCCACATGATATTGTGCTTAACGTCCGTGGTAAAAATGGTCATAAAATCAGGTCTAACTTGACTTTACAACCCCAATGAGGTGTGATGCAAATTTCGATCTCAATTGTGGTCATAATTCAAGGTCTACTTATAAAGCCACAGTTTGCCACCCTTGGCCAGGTGTAGGCTTTGATTCCCAGAATTCCTTCTAAGGTTAGTCACTACGCATGTCTGTAAGTCAAGGAGTGCCCCCTTTCCCCTGATTTTAGTTTTTGCCATTTGAAATATGCCAGCTTTGGGAAAGGCTGGAGGGCCTTGACGTCTGAGCTCCATCTTGTTATAGCTTAAATTGTGATCAGGCGCCACCTTGTTTCAAATAAGTTTTGTAGATTAAGCTTTGCTTTCTGCCTCCTCGGCCTTTAGGTCTGCAATGTCAGATAAATTAGCCCATTTGCTGATAATTTCTCCTTTCCAGTGTTTTTGGTTCCTTTTTTGTTTTCAAAATAAAGAGGTGGGTGTAAACTGATTGCAATGCTGGGAGAAGGTCAGTTTTTGCATCTGGCGCCAACAGGATGTCAACAATTTTGGCTGGGAAAATTGAAGGTTTTTGAATCCCAGAAAAAAATTCTCAATTAGCCCCATGGGATAAATTCAAGCAGTTTGAAGAACTGGTGGACAACTTGGCTCCCCCCCAAACCCCCGAAATAATTTGTCATTTTAAGTGGTTCTCTCAATGCATTGGATCAGTTTGGGTGGGCTGAACTACAAATACAGCTCATCCTCGATATACCACCACAATTGAGAGTTGATTTTTTCATGGGAAGCAAGTCTGATAAGTGAGCAAATGTTGCTCACTTAGTACAGGTAGTCCTCTACTTATGACCAGTCGACCCCAAAATTTCCATTTCTAAGTAAGACATTTGTTAGGTGAGTCTTGCCCCATTTTAGGACCATTCTTGCTGCAGCTGTCTGAAAAAAAAAGCAGAGTCCTCACACTTATGACTATCACACCATCCCATGGCCACAATGACCACAATTCGGGCATATCTACAACGTGTCACAATGATCTGTCATTATCTGATCAAAATTACTGACGCTTTTGGGGTAGCTTCCCCCAAAACCACCTGTTTGGAAGAACGAGATTGTGCTTACGAGTCCGGTTTTCGCTTAATGGCCGTAGTAAAAATAGTCATTAAAATCAAGTCTGACTTAACTTTACAACCACAATGACCTGTGATGGAAATTTCAATCTCATTTTCCTTCATAATTCAAGGACTACTTATAAAGCAGGTATTTCTCTTTTTTGTTTTTTGAATTTTTTATTTTTACCACAAAAACAACAAATAAAAACCATCTTTCAATTTTAAAGGAGGTGTTTCTCAACCTTGGCCACTGTCATCCTTTCTATGGGATTACAGTGGAACAGGTAGTCCTCGACTTACAACAGCTCCTTTAGTGACCGTTCAGTGTTACAGCGGCCTTGAAAAAAATGACTTACAACCCTTTTTCCTCACAGTTACAATCTATGCAGCCAACCCTGGGATCGTGGGATCAAAACTCGGATGCGTGGCAACTGTTTCATACTTACGACCAGTGCAGTGTCCTGGGGTCATGTGATCCCCCTTTTGCAATCTTCTGGCAAGCAAAATCAGTGTGGAAGCCAGATTCACTTAATAACCAGATTACTAATTTATTAACTGTGGTCATTCACTTAATAACTCTGGCAAGAAATGTCATAAAATGGGGCAGAATTCACTTAGCATATGTCTCACTTAGCAACAGAAATTCTGGGCTCCATTATGGCCGTAAGTTGAGGATAACCAGTACTTTGGAGTATTGCTTTGGAGCAGTGGTTGCCAACTGGTGGGCTGGGGACCACCGGTGCTTCACAGAGAAATGTCCCCCCCCAAAACACTCCCCCTCAAGCAATTAATCCAGGCTGCGCGGGAACACAAGGCTGCGTCTCCCACATGGTCCGCCCACCCACTGGCCCCCACCCTTCGGCCGAGAGCAAATCTTACCTTGAGTAGAGCCGTATGAACTGGAACTGGAAGGTAAGACCAACGGGGGAGGGAAATCCACCCCAGGGTGGCTAACTGACATTGGTGGGAAAGTCGGTCCCATATTCCAGAGCTGCATCCCGGAGCAGCTCCTCCGGTCCATGAGTGGCTGGTGCATCCGGGTAGAGGAGCAGCTGCTCTGGGACGACCAAAGGGCCAGTCCTGTGACTCCTGGAGCTCTGGAATGTGGGACCGACTTTCCCACCAGCATCAGCAAGACACCGTCAGTCAAAATTCAAAGTAGTGGTCCGCGGGATTTGAAATTATGAATTTGGTGGTCCCTGAGATCCAAAAAGGTTGGTGACCTCTTCTTTGTGGCAGACCTTCCAATCCTGAAATCCTGCTCTCGTGATGCCACCCCCAGTCCTGCTTTTCTCTAGACTGGCCAGACCCAAATCCTGCAGCTGTTCTTCCTGTGTTTTAGCCTCGAGGCCTTGGATCGTCTTAGTTGCTCTTCTGTGCACTTTTCCCCCCTCAAAGTCTCCACATCCTTTTTGTAGTAGGGTCACCAAAATGGTTTGCAGGATTCCCGTATGAATGGCCTTGCTAGGGATTTATAGAGCAGCCCTAATTCTTTATGTGATCTTGATTCTGTGCCTCTG
Source organism: Emydocephalus ijimae (assembly GCA_004319985.1). Taxonomy (NCBI): domain Eukaryota; kingdom Metazoa; phylum Chordata; class Lepidosauria; order Squamata; family Elapidae; genus Emydocephalus; species Emydocephalus ijimae. The sequence goes on from BHEV01025295.1 coordinate 4,975, forward strand.
CTGATACGACCCAGGATGGCACTAGATTTTTGGGCTGCTGCAGCACTGTGCCTGGCTCAATGCTTAAGGGATCCTCCACTAGGACTCCAAGATTCCTCTCACAGTTACTATTTTTAAGCCAGGTCTGACCTCATCTGTACTTAAACCTTTGATTTTTTTTTGTTTCTGCCTAAATGTAAAGCTTTGCTTTTCTCCACATTAAAATTCATTTTTTTGAAGAGGGCCCATTGTTCAACTTTGTCAAGATCTTTTTGGATCCTGAATATAAAAGCAGCTCTTCAGGAACTTTAAAATCCCAAAAGCAAAACTTTATTTATCATTTTAGCACTTGAAGAGAAGCAAAAACAGCTCTAAATTTCCCGTGCAGCCCTGCAAAGTTGAGTTTCATCCCCTCCTGCCGTTGTCCAATTGGGAATCAGCCTTTTGTTTTGACCACAGTACACATCTTGGCAGTCATTTGCAGAAATGTCCTTGGTTCTCACGGTTAAAGACTGTAGCCTCCACACTCTTATCTCACCCTCCCCTCTCCCTTTGCTCTTTGGCAAGTTGAAAAATCTAAAACATATGAAGGACAGTTACTGGGGGGCATAGTCTAGTGAAGGACCAGGGAAGATATGATATCAGTGTTCTGATATTTCAGGGCTGTCATTGAGACAGATAGATTAACATAGTTGGAAGTAACCTTGTAGGTCACCTAGTCCAACCCCCCACCCAAGCAGGAGACCCTGTATACCATTTCTGACAGGTGGCAGTCTAGTTTCTTTTTGAAAGTCTCAAGTCCCACAACTTCTGAGGGCAACTTCTGTTCCATGGGTTGATTGCTCTCACTGTCAGAAAGTTTCCAGGTTAAATCTCTCCTTGTTCAGTTTCCATCCATTATTCCTTCTCTGGCCTTCAGGTGCTTTGGAGAATAGCTTGACCCCCTTCCTCCTCCCTGTGGCAGCCCCTCAAATAATGGAAGACCGCTATCCTGTCTCCCTTGGTCCTTCTCTTCACTAGACCAGCCAGGTCCAGTTCCTGCAACCGTTCATTGTATGTTTTAGTCTCCAGTCCCTTAATCTCCAGTCCTGTTTGCTCTTCTCTGCACTTTTTCTAGAGTCTCAACATCCTTTTTTATCGTGTTGTGACCAAAACTGGATGCTGTATTCTAGGTGTGGTCTATAGAGGAGGGGGTCAACCTGTTTTCCAAAGCACCTTTGAGGGCTAAACAAGAAATAATGGATGGAAGCTGATCCAGCAGAGATTCAACCTGGAAATAAAGAGGAATTTTCTGACAGGGAGAACAATCAACCCATGGAACAGGAGTTGCCTTCAGAAGTTGTGGGAGTTTCATCCCTGGAGGCTTTCAAGAAGAGGCTGGACTGCTATCTGTCAGAAATGGCGTAGGGCAGTGATGGCTAACCTTTTCAACATTGAGTGCTCAAAATTCATGTGTGCGTGCACATCCCCAGAACACAATACATATGTATTCCCCCACGTATGTGCCCTGTGCATGCGCCCAGCCCCCCACATGTGCCCCACCCTCTTCACATGTGTGGCAGAGACCCGAAGAGCAGCTGGCTGGCAGGAGGCACGCATGCGCAGCAGAGCTGAGCTGGGGTAACGGCTTCTGTGCCCACAGAGCGGGCTGTGGGTGCCATCTCTAGCACATTCACCATCATGGAGCTGGGGGTGGGGGGTTGGACTAGATGACCTACAAGGTCCTTTCCAACTCAAACTGACTTAGCAATAATAGTCACAGGAAGCTTGAGCATTTTTCAATCTTGACACATCATTTGTTATTCAACCCACAACTTGTCGGCTACCTTGCGGCTTTCTACATTATTCCTTATGACAAAAATGTGTTTGGTACTCACCATTTTTGGAACTCATTGCGCCTTCCTGAACCAATTAACGCTGCGTACCAAGGTACCGTTGTAAATGATTTCAGTTTTCATTCACTTTCTATTCCAGCTGGAGACGGGATGACCATCAAAGTGGAGCAGCCGCACCTGTGCCCGGAAGAGTCGGCGAGACCTCGGGAGATGCTCTTCCAGGGAGAGTCGCCTGCAGCAGCCGTTCTTGCCGTCCCTCCAGCAGCGGAAGGTTATGAGGCTCCTCGTGGGCCACCCGTCAGCCCCACCAAATGTAGGGCGGGTAAATCTCTGGAGTTAGACAGTGAGCTGCAAAGCATCCTGGGCCCTCCTCAGGGCTCGGCTGAACGGCCCCATGGCTGCAGTGAGTGCGGCAAGATGTTTGGGGTGAAAAAGAGCCTCAAAGTCCACCAGCGCAGCCACCATGGCCAAGCCCGGCCGTACGAGTGTGCCGAGTGCCGCAAGAGCTTTAACTGCCACTCGGGGTTGGTGCGGCATCAGATGACCCACCGGGGCGAACGCCCTTACAAGTGCGCCGAGTGTGGCAAGTGTTACAGCCGCAAGGAGCACCTGCAGAACCACCAGCGGCTGCACACGGGCGAGCGCCCGTTCCAATGTCCCGTCTGTGGGAAACGGTTCATCCGGAAGCAGAATCTGCTCAAGCACCAGCGCATTCACACGGGTGAACGCCCCTACCAGTGCGCTGAGTGCGGACGCAGCTTCCGCTACAAGGAGTCTCTCAAGGACCACCTGAGGACTCACAGTGGCGAGGCCTCGGCCCAGCGACTCCTGCCCGGGTTGGGGGGTGACGGTCTCCCTTAACATCCTACAACAGCGGGAGAGAGCCCAGCCTCTCAGCCCGGTCTAATTGAGCCCCCCCCAGCACTCCCTCAGCAGCCCCCAGTCTTATGCCTTAATTTTTTCCTGGTGTGGAAAAACAGCTGGACAGATGGGCTGGAGTAGACAGGCTCAATTTGAGCAAGAATTTGTGCCAACTGCCGTAAAACCATTTCCGAGAAAGGACACGACAGTGTGCAGAGGCGACCTATAGCTACTTGCAACCAAGTACCGCAAAAGTCTGACTGCTTTCAGCTGAGGATGCTAATAGTGAAGAATCATGCGCACGCACACACAAATGCCAGTACAAAAAGATCCTGGCCCTTTTGGGGAGAGGACAGACGGGTCTGAAAAGTTTTCTGACCCCCAATTCCCTCCTTCCTTCCCTCCTCTACTGGTGCACCTACAAGGTACGTGCACATGTGCAGGATATTTTTTCTTGCATGTAAGACACTAAAGCGGTCTCATTTTGCTGGATGCACAAGGCATAATGTGTCTCTTGGGCTTCTGTTGGATGCCACCGGCTGCAGAGTTATACTTTTCTCATTGGTTTCTGACAGAGTGACTCACAACTTATAGCAGCAGAACCACGCTCCAAATGGATCCTGTGCTTTAAAAAAAAGATTTTTTTTTTAGATGTACGGATGGAACCATTTATGCGGAAAACTTTACATTGTGTAACTCACACTCCGTGGGACTTCTTGTTCGAGCTGCCAGTTGTTTCCTTTCTTTCTTTTCCTCTTCACTTCCTTTTCTGATTCCCATTTATTGTGAGTGCAGGAAAATCTTTCGAATTTTCGAATGAAATCTTGTGGGTCTGACCTGCAGCAACCATATTAATTTGATCTCCCTGGGCTCTCTCCTCTGATGCTTTTAAGATTTTAAAACTCCCTTTTATCTCATAAAATGTGGGCCGCCTCGTTTTATTTTTTAAACGAACAATATATTTATAGCCCACACAAAGAAATGTTCTTTTCAGGATGTAGTTTTGTATTGAAGGTGCATTGCAAATAAAGACAAATTACCAAAAAAAGAGAGTAAATCACATTTTTTGTTCATTCACTTCGGAGATGTTTGCAGATAGATATGAACACAAAGGCTGACAAATAATGCATTTACAGGTGGTCCTTGACTTACAGCAATTCATTCAGTGACCACTTAAACAGCACTGAAAAAAGGGATTTAGGACCATTTTTCACACTTCTGATTGTTGTAGGATTCCCATGGTCATGTGATCAAAATTTGGGTGCTTGGCAACTGACTCAAACTTATGACAGTTGCGGTGTCCCAAGGTCTCATAATCTGTTTTTGTGACCTGACAAAGTCAACAGGGAAGCCACATTCACTTAACGGCCATGTGACTCACTTAATCATTGCAATGCTTCACTTAGGGATGGCAAGAAAGATTGTAAAATAGGGCAAAACTCATTTAACCAGCATCTCACTTAGCAACGTCTCAATTATAGTTGGAAACCAAGAATTACCTGTATTGATCACTAAGGAATATCATCAATGTTATAAGGGATGGGGTTGCAAGGAAGATGAAGAGGAGGTGGTGGTGGAGGAGAATTTTTGCATTGATGGATGATGTTCCATCAGATTGGTGTTGACTCTAGTGACCACATAGCTTCTAGTTGCCCTCTTCTGTTTCTTTCTATCCTCTCCAGGGTCATGCAGTTTTCCAGAAACTGGGCACTATATATTAATGACTACATTTCATGGCATCAGTTTTAATTCTTCATGACCACAAAGGTAGATCTTCCCCATGGCAATCTCTCCTAACCTGGTCTTTCAGATCTTCTAATGATGCCCTCACTGTTACTTTGAGTGCATCTACCTTCTTCTGATTTCCTCTTTCCTTCCACCCTTCCTAGCATTATGGATTTCTCCAGAGAAGACATTGTGTCCAATGTAGGATAATCATCCTTTCACCATTCCTAGCATTATGGACTTCTGAGAAGACTTCGGGTGTCTAAGAAAAGATTGTTTGAGTTGAGTCATTTGCCATGAGCCTTCTCCAGCACCAAAATTCTTCCTTCCTGTTCATCTTTCTCTTCCGTCACAGGGTATACCATGTCTTCTGTTATTTTGTTATATAGGACATATGGCACCTGACTGTCTTTTCCAAGGCATTCATGGCTGTTCTACCAAGGGCTAGTCTTGGTAGAAGAGAGTATTTGTATCTCAGTGTTGAATTGTGCGATTCTTGGTGCTCTCTGAGCTCAGTTATTTTCTTGCAGACATTTCATGACCCAACTAAGGAACATTATCAATGCTAGAAGGGAGGAGGAGGAAGATTGTGGGATCCTTGGTGCTCTCTGAGCTCAGTTATTTTCTTGCAGACATTTCATGACCCAACTAAGGAACATTATCAATGCTAAAAGAGAGGAGGAGGAAGGTTGTAGGATCCTTGGTGCTCTCTGAGCTCAATTATTTTCTTTCAGGCATTTCATGACCCACTAGGGAACGCCATCAGTGCTAGAAGGGAGGAGAGGTTGCAGAGAGGAGAAGGAGGCAAAGGAGGAGAAGGAGAATGACTATGGGGTCCCAGGTGCTCTCTGGGCTGGGTGCTTTTCTTGCAGAAGTTTCATGATACAACTAAGGGACATCATCAGTGCTGATGGTTGATCTTGAAAGCTGATGCCAATGCCTGAGATGTTGGGGTTGCCACAAAATGTGGAGTCGGGTGTCAGATACTGGGTGTTGGTATTAATGCATATGAATGGAGGATCAGGAAGGAGAGATAGCTGCAGCTGGATCAGAGACCATGAAGCCTGACCCTGATAGTGGTTGCTGGAGCAGGTCTGTAGCAGGTATGGGTGGGGTGTGCCAAGCCCTCATAGCCAGCTAGCCATCATAAGCCAGTAATGCTGGCTAGAAACCCTTCTGTTGTGTTCATCCAGCATGCGGAGCTGAGAGACCAGTAAAAGCATTTGTTGGACCCCACAGCGAGGCCACTTTTGCTGGCCAAGCTGGGAACAGTGACAGGTTGCCATAATTACCGGCTGGCTGGGTTAAGTCATCCCCCACTTTGATGATAACTTCACTGAGGCCCAGTTATTCCTCTGGTTGCCACGAATTTAATATTTAAATTCCTACTGCAATATTTAATTTTGGTTTCAAATATTTCCTATTTCATCCTTAAAAACATTTACTTCATGATTAAATTAGTACACCATTTTAGCCCTCTGATTTTTCTATTCTTGTTCGCCTATATTGAACGTAGTAGCTGGAGCAGGGAAGTGCGCAGCCCGGCAGAACACCCACTTGTGGTCGATTAGAAGGCTGACTCATGCCTGAGGCAATCTGCGTTGTGATTGGTTGACGTCTGTATAAAGGGTTTTCCCTTTTTCCCGCCTTTTTTCCTTCTGTGCGTTCTCTGCACTCTTTAATTTGCCTCATGAAGTTCCTGAGAGTCGTGTTTTTCTTTCATTCTGGATGGCTGCTGGCTTGAATGTTCAATATACATACCAGTATATACACCATACACTATGAATTATACATACATGTATACATATGCATAATCTACATAAACTTTGGTTGGAATAGCCACCCCCCCCTCAAGACAAGCTCAGGGTTCGAAAAAATCTTGACAGACTTGAACAATGGGCCCCACCCAACAAAATGAAATTGAATGTGGAGAAAAGCAACATTTTACACCTAGGTAGGAATTGGGTCTGGCTAATCTAGAGAAAGGAAGGACTAGGGGTTACATGATAGTATTTCAATATTTGAGGGGCTACACCAAATAGTCTCCCAAGCACCGGAAGGCAGGACAAGAAACAATGGATGGAAACTAACCAAGGAGAGAAGCAACCCAGAATTAAGGAGAAACTTCCTAAAACTTAGAATAATTAACCAATGGAACAGCTGCCCACCAGAAATTGTGGGTGCTCCATCCCTGGAGGTTTTTAAGAAGAGTCTGGACAGTCACTTATCTGAAATAGTATAGGTTCTCCTGCTTGAGCAGGGGGCTGGACTAGAAGACCTCTAAGGGCCTATTCTATTCTGTTCTATTATACATATGTTTACATTATACATATGTTTACATTACACATAATTATACATATACATACATATGTACATGTGTAATATATGTGTGTATATGCACACATACATGTATGTGTACATATACACTATACATTATATATATACATAAACTGGTACATGTATATTAGTATTATACATATACATGTACATATACACATGTATATACATGTATGCATCTACATGTACATTGTACATATACTTGTTCACACAAACAAAATTAAACTTTATTAATATTTATTACCTATTATCTACTGAATATGAATGCACTTATTAAATATTATTTATCAATTAAGCAATATGAATTAGCACATGAAATACACATATATCTATATATAAAATAAAAAAAATTAAGGCAGTCTTTGACTTACAAACACAGTTGAGTGCCAAATTTCTGTTGTTGAAATTTCTGTTGTTGCAGAAATTTGTATCAATAGTATTTGATTAGTGTTTAATATTCAACAGACAAGTTCATTAACAATATTTGATACAGCAAATAGATACATAATATTTAATAGGCAAGTTTAATTTTATTAACTTTGGATGAATAAGTAATTATTTCATGTGCTAATTTGTATTGCTTAATCGATATTTAATAATATTTAATAGTCAAGTGCATTAATATTCAGTAGATAATGGGTAATAGATAAATATTAATAAAGTTTAGTTTTATTGATTTTTGACAATATAAATTATTTTGTGTATTAATTTGTTTTAAGACCATTTAATCGATAATGTTTAATATTTAATAGGCAGGTTCATTAATATTGAATAGATAATGGGTAATAAATAATATTATAAATGTAATAGATAAATATTAATAATATTGAATAGATAAGGGGTAATAAATAAATGTTATCAATACTATTGAATAGATACGTTTAATAAATATTAGATACATAGTATTTATTGGATAACGGGTGCACCCAGCCCAGCCTCCAGATTCCCTTAACCCGGGTCGCAAAAAAGGAGCCACCTGCACGTCGGGACGCGGACACGTGTTGCAACGGGATATGGGGAGGGGCGTGTTCGTGGGGGATGGGGTGGGGGAGGCGGTCTCGCCAGCAGCCGCTTCTTTCCGGCTCCGGGCTGGGTGTTACAAATTGCGATTGAAACCCACTCGGGAGCTTTCACATTGAGCGTCACGCCGTCCGTCCTTCCCACCGCGCGAGGTCCAGCTCGGGACGCCGGAGAGCCGTCGGGATGGCCGGTAGAGCAGCAGCCGAGCAAACCCAGGGAGAGGTAGGTGGGCGAATGGTGCCGCTCGGCATTCCCGGTTCAACGGGGTTCCTCTTGCTCCACGGACCGCCTGGAAGTTGCCAAGATTGCAACGCGGGGGGCGTTTCGTCGGGAGTTTCGACTTCTGACTTTCCTTCCCCTCCGGACATTTCCCCATCCCCGGGGGTCCGCACCTTGGAAGGGAAGGATCCTGCCGCTCTGATGGGGACAGCCGGGATGGGAGACTACCAGGCAATGTCTTAGCCTGGCAAGGAGTCGAGCTGGGAAAGAGGGTCTTTGCAGAGATCGTCTGAAGAGTCGGGCCAAAATTTTGAACCTTACTCGAGGCTTACTCTTAAGTGCGAGGCTGAACTTGAACTTTTATTTATGCCACGTTTTTAAATTACTTCACACTTTATGTATTTTACTTTTAAAAATGCCCCCCTCTCTCTATAAACTGTCTCTGGGCAGCTTAAATATTAATTCCTTGGTTTTTAAATTTATTTGACTTCTATCAGCAAACAACTCTGGGTGACTCACCATTCAAATAAGCTATTAAAAGAAATTTCTACATTCTTTCAACCTTTCAATCTTTTCTAAATTGTTTTTTTGCCGCCTGTCTCCTGTAAGGTAACTCTGGGTGGGTTAGAAATGATTAGTTTACTCTTAGTCGTCGACTTAGGGCCACAATGGAGCAGTAAGCCCAAAATTGACGTTGCTCAAGCGAGACTGCTGTTAGTTGAATCTTTGCATTCTCATTTTAAACCCACTCTCCCCCATCCCCTCTTGCGCAGATGTTAAGTGAATTCCTGTAGTTGTTAAGTTACAACAGTTGAGTAAATCTGGTTTATGCATTGAGTTTGCTCGCTGGATGGTTGCAAAAGGGCGTTGTGACTGGCATAACTGTGAGTTGGTTGCCAAGCATCCCAAATTTTGATCATGTACTATGTACTTTTTACTTGACCTTCAGTTTAATTTTAATTATTACTTTTAGTTTCACTTTCTTTAAAGTAATTTTAAGCCACCCTTGTGTCTCTGCAATTATTATTAATTATCCCTATAATTATTATTGTCAGAATACAACATGTATACAATGAGATTGGCTGAGCTTCCCTTCAAATGACTCTGGGCAACTTATTACTTTTACAGTCTACATTTAGTTTTGCTAAAATACATTATTGAATTAAATTTCTATCCCACCCATGTTGCTGTAGTTTTCCTCCACTTAACAACCGCAAAGAAGCCCAACATTTCCCTTGCCAACAAGATGATGGTTAGTAGAGTAGAATCCTTTATTGGCCAAGTGTGATTGGACACACAAGGAATTTGTCTTGGTGTAAATGCTCTCAGTGTTCATAAAAGAAAAAATACATCCATTAAATAAGTCTTGCCTCATTATATACAACCTTTCTGGACACAGTTGTTGTGAATTGCAGTTGTTAAGTTACTGATATGATTGTTAAGTAAATCTGTTTATCCCATTGACTTTTTGCAAAAGGAAATCATGTGACCCCAGGACACTGCCACCGTCATAAGCACGAGTCAATGCCAAGTGTCCAGAATTTTGGTCACGTGACCACAGGGATACCGCAGTGGTTATTAAGTGGGGAAAATGGTGACAAGTCCCCTTCTTCAGTGCTGTTATAAACTTTGAATGAGCTGTTTGTAAGCCGAGGACAGGGGCGATAGTATGGTCACAAATCACTTTTTTTTAGTGGTGTTGAAACTGGGAACGGTCACTAAAAGAATGGCTGTAATTTGAAGAGTCACATTTGACTTTGAAAAAGCCCAGAGGGATTTGATGTCTAAACTCAATTTTGTTATGGCTTAAATTGTAATAAATCGTGATCAGGCGCCATGTCCCAATGTTTCCATAGAAAATTGTCCAGTTTTGTAGATTAAGCTTTGCTTTTTGGATCTTCAGCTTTGTAGGTTTGAATGTCAGATAAATTAGCCTATTTGTTGATTTTTCTTATTTCCGGTATTTAGTTCCTTTTTTGTTTTCAAAAGACAAGGCGGGTGTAAAGTGTTTACAACTTTGGGTGAAGGTTAGTTTTTGCATCTGGTGCTGACAGGATGTCAACAATTCTGGCTGTTTAATTAAAAAAAATTTCAGTCCCAGAAAAATTTGCGCTCTCGTTTAGCCCCCTGTAGGATAAATCCAAGCAATCTGAAGAACTGGTGGACAACTTTTATTGCTTTTTCCCCAAAATAGTTTATTTTAAATGGTTCTCTCAATGCATCGGATTTATTTGTGTGGGCTCAAGTAGAAATAAAGCTGGTCCTCGATTTACAGCCATAACCAAGTTGAATTTCTCTTACCAAGCAAAGCTGGTAAGTGAGGAGCACTCAGTTTTACTGCCTATTTTGCTATTGTTGTTAAATGAATCACTTGGTCCTTAAGCGAATCCCCCCTCCCAATTGGCTTCGTTGGTTGAAAGCTGGCTAGCAAGGTCGCAAATAGTCATCACATGACCCCAAGAAGCTGCAGCTGTAATACAGATAGTCCTCTTATTTATGACTAGAATGGAGGCCAAAATTTATGTTGCTAAGTGAGACCTTTGTTAAGGGACTCTTGCTCCACTTTGCGACCTTTCTTGCTGCAGTTGCTAAGTTAGTAAAACAGTCATTAAATGAATCCGGCTTCCCCTTTGACTTTGCTTGTCAGAAGGTTGCAAAAAGGAATCCCATGATCCCAGGATACGGCAACCGTCATAAGCCAGTGGCTAAGTGCCTGAACACTGATCCCAGGATGTATATATTCATGCCAGTTGCCAAGCATTCGAATTTTGGAGATTCTGTGATGGTCGTATGTTTGAGGACTAGGCCTAAGCCACTTTTTTCCATGGCACCGTAACTTTGAATCATGGCTAATCGAATGGTGGTAAGTCAGCGACTCTCAAAAATTTTGTACTGCCAAGCATAATCAGGCTGGGGCATTCTGGCAGTTGAAATCCCCACCTGTTAAAGCGCAGCTACCGCAGTCCTCTACTTAAAACCCTTCATTTAGAGACTATTAGACGTTTGCTTGGTTCCTACAAAACCTTGTACCCATTTAAGCGTCATTCACACAAGCGGTTAGAGCAGAGGTCACCAACCTTGGCAACTTTAAGGCTTGTGGACTTCAACTCCCAGAATACTCCCCCCAGCAAAGCTGGAGAATAAGTCACTTTTTTCAATACCACATAACTTTGAATCGTGGCTAATCGAATGGTGGTAAGTCAGGGACTCTCAAAAATTTTGTACTGCCAAGCATAATTGGGCTGGGGCATTCTGGGAGTTGAATCCACAAGTGTTGCCAAGTTTGGGGACCCCTGGGTTAGACCGAGGCTGGTTTATGCAACAACCTATTGCCAACTAACCAGCTTTTAAAGGGTATGTGCCGTGAACCCTCCTGTGGGCCACTTGGCCAGGAAGCAGAGTGGATGGTTTGTTCTGTGCCATCAGCCCCCTGAACCCGGGTTTCACCCTTTGCATGTGTGAAGGGACCCCGAGAGTCGCTCTGGAGCTGATGAGGTTCAGCATAAACTGACTTAAGCTTATCTTTGAAGACCAGATCTTGACTCTTCCTTCCCTCCCCCCCCAAGTCTCCATCCTCATTTCCCCCTTCCCCCCCAGCGCCCCCAAAATCGGGTAGTGGAATCTACTTGCTTGTTTTTCTCCCATGCAAACTTTCTCCAAGGAGGGGTTGATGGTGATCAGTTTCAATGACGTCATCATAGTCTTCTCACCAGAAGAATGGCAAATGCTGACCAAGGAAGAGAAACAGCTCTACTGGGAGATGCTGAAGGAAAACTACCAATCTCTGGTCCTCATTGGTGAGTGGGGTGATATGGGGCTTGGGGTGGCCGGACTGCGGGGTGGGAGTTGAACTTGAGGAGCGTGAGAACTTGGTTTGAGTCCTGCTCAGCCACAGGAGAGGCTTCCGAGGAAGGACTTCCTCCCTCTTGGGCCAGCCTGCCTGGCAGGGTTGTTGTTTGGAGGGGGTGAAGAGGAATGGACAAAAGGGGCTTGAAACCCCCCCCCCCCAATGAAAGGCAGGGTTGAAAGGTAACCAACAGGGGTCTCCAGCCTTGGCTGCTTGAAGACTTGTGGACTTCAACTCCCAGAATCCCTTGGCCAGTTTTGTGGAGGAATTCTGGGAGTTGAAGTCCACGAGTCTTCAAGTGGCCAAGGCTGGAGATCCCTAATTTAGACAATTGTCCCTCAAGATGCCATCTACGAAAGCTTAACTACAACACCCCTTGTCCCCAGTATCTCTGCTGTCCAATCCAAGAATGAGGGAAAGGTGGGTGGAAGGCAGGGAATTATGGGAGTTGAAGTCTATGCACGCTGGCTGAGGAATTCTGGGAGGTGAAGTCCAGACATTGCTGAGATCGGGGAACCTTGGAGCATCTTCTCTGATCAGACTTGTTTCCCTTCAAGGATGCCCGGTCACCTCAACAGAAATCTTAGCCTGGTTTAAAAGTAACAAATGCCAGGACCTCCACGTATTGCAGAGACTGATAGAAGACCCTCTTCCTGAGATCCCTTCTATAGGTGAGTGAAGTATATAGGAACAGGCAAACAACCCCAGGGCTGTCCTTCGGTAGCAGTGGTTGCTACTTCCCCAATTCCGCCTTTTCCGATTTACCATCCTCTAAACTACAACTCCCATCCTCTCAGCTGGGGGCCGGGGAGAGACTTCAGAGTCTTGCATGGGTGGAAGATGTTTGAGGTCAAGCCAGAATGCCCTGTGGTGGCAGGTTTGCCTCCTTTGGGAAATGCTCTTTTAATTGAGAATTAATTCCTTCTCCCTGGTGGGAAAATTTAATTAAACATGCAAAGAGTTTAATCATCCCGCCTCTCCCCTTCTCTTAAACATATCCTTCTCTCCCTTCTCAGCTTCTGATGACCCCTCTGTGGACATTTCCATCATTGTTTAAGAAATTATATCATTTGTGTTGCCCTTTTTTCACCACGTTTTTTTTCTTCCTCATTTTTAACCTATGGCGCTGTGATCTCCAGGTGGTCACGTCTCCCTGAATGAAACACTGTTGGTCATGCTTTGCTTCTGATATCAAATCAGCTAGGGTAGGCTGGGGGCTTTTACCAAGACTGGACACAGAACTCCTCTTTTCCTCTGGTCACAATTATACGTTCCCTTTTTCCTCCAGGAAAAATGGAGACAGACAGCCCTCTTGAGAACATCTCTAGTGAATTGGACACCTCCTGTAGCAAAGTCCAGGGGCCTCCTGGACAGTCTTGCGTATCGGCAACTGAACAGGGGAGCATGCCCGATTCTGGCGGAAACCTATGGACAGAACCCATGGAGCAGGGTGTAAGTCACGCGAGGCTAGAGAACATGTCAAGGCTATGCTACATGCAGGTCGAGCTTCTGCCTATACCCTTGGTGCCTGTTGTGGTGCTGGAAAAGTCTGCCGCGCTGCAGTCTCACAGGATGACAACCCTGCCCCAACGTGATTTGGCCACGGATGCAGAACACCCTGCCCAGAAAAAAATATTTGCGGGTGCCGCTTGTGATGAGAACCCCGCAGGCTCAGATGGGCAGGCGGTGGCCCCAGTGCTTGCACCAAGCACAACTCCACCCTCTTCCCCGGAAGTCCCCCCTGAGAAGAAAAAACTCTACTTTTGTGGTTGGTGCAAAGAACCATTCAAACTGGAGATTAATTTGGAAGTGCACTATAGGTATTGTCGCCAGAAGCAAAGGCAGCAGCTCAGGCCTGCCTTGAAAGATAAGAAGGCTTCCGGCGGGCAGGACACAAGCGGGTCAAGCCACACGGGGAACTCAGCGGGTTCTGCCCAGCACCCGTCGTCCAGTGGCGGCAAGAGATCCTCCGTGCATTCCAGACTAGGCCGACCTCAACAAAGAGTGGTAAAAAAGAGAGAAATTTCTGGTGCCGGCAGGGGTACCAGCAAGCGTCGGCACAATTTGACAGCGACGATCTATGCAATGAAGAAGCTGAACCGGTGTTTGGAATGCGGGGAAAAGTTCGTGTACAAGTGGCAACTCTTGGCTCATGTGCAAGTTTGCAAGAGAGACGGGGTCCCAAAGCCCCAAGACTTGTCCACAAAGGGGCTCCCCAACAGGGTCAAAACACAAGAGCCTTTTGACAACGCCCTGGCTGAGCGTCCGAGCACTTCTAAAGACATGACGGTGTACCCCTACAATAAATGCGGCAAGAATTTATCCACCCCCCAAGCATGCCATGAGGAATACAGGTACAAGTGCCTCAGGTGTGGGAAGCTCTTCCACTTCCAGAGCGCAGCAAAGAGGCACCAAAAACAGCACAAGAAAGGCAGAAGCATCACCTGCACAACATGCGGAAAAACATTTGGTAGTACTGAATGTTTTTGCATGATAGAAAGTATCAATGTCACTCCCGATTTGGAGGAAGGGAAATAAGCTGGGCAGGAGCCCAAGGAGCCACTTGCAAAAGGCTGGATTTTATTTTATTTTTACTGGAGTATTTCTAAAAGGGGGTGGGTGGGTGGATGGGTTTGAAAACAGGACTCCAATGAGGACTGGTACGAGTTCAAGTGACACAGCAATGGAGATTTCAAACGCAATGCTCCCATCAGAGGTTTGGTACTTTGCTCAACTGGAGCACCAAGCAAAATATGTTTGTTCCAGAGGTTGAGAGATATCCCTTTCTTCGCCAGGATGCTCTGGGCAACCTGTGTGAATTTTGTATACACAGTTGTACGCCAGGAAGATTGGTTGTGGGCCAGCCCCTCTTTCGTGCAGAGGGAACAAGGTTGCCTTTTATTTCCTTCTCACTTGCATTCCGGATCCCCAAGCAGCTTCATACGTTCTGCCTATGGGCACCGGCTTGAGGATGGAGAATAGCCATAACTCCCACCAGCAATTTTATTTTGTGCCTTAGCTGGATTTTTACAAATTCTGCAAGAAATCTAGCATGATAACAGAGAACGGATCTATTTCACAAATGTGGGCTTCAACTCCCAGAATTCCCCGTCAGCTATGGATTCTGGGAGTTGAAGTCTCACCTGTCTCCTAGCTGTCCAGGTGGAGAAACGTTGCTCTTTAAGAAATCCAAAATTAAGAGGGGCCCAAAGGTGTTTGGGACCTGACTCCAGCACTTGTGGACAACTTAATTTTTTTTACCTCAGCCCACCTGAATTCTCCTCCTATCCCCTCCCCAAAACCTGCAGTTTAAAGTTTTCACCATTTTGTGGCTAATTTCAACCGATTCTGACACTTCAATGCGTAAAAAAGGATTTTATTTCTTTAAAAAAAGACATGTTTATGGCTGACTTCAAAATAATGTTCTTTATCTTGGATGAATCGCAAGCTTAAAAGAAGAAATTTGTCATGGTGGATGAATTTGAAATATACTATAATTGTCAATAAAGTACTGATGGAAGCCTTTTCTGTGTGTATGAATTCCAAATTCTAGCAGTATTATTACAGGAAGTCCTCGACTTACAATCACAACTGAGGCCAAAACTTTTGTTGCTAAGTGAGACGGTTGAGTTTTTCCCCATTTTGTGAACTTTTGTTCAAAGTTGTTAAGTGAATCTGGCTTGCCCAGAGTTTGCTGGTCAGAAGGTCACAAAAGGGGATCATGCGACACCAGGATTCTGCAACTGTCATAAATATGAACCAGTTGCCAAGCATCCAAATTTTAAACTCTCACTAAACGAATGGTTGTATGTCAAGGACTACCTGTATTTGCTGGCCCCATGACTTTCCTTAAATAATTTATTTTTCAACCACAAATGATAGAAATGTCCTAGAATCCTGGAGGCCTTGAGATCATCTAGTCTGACCCCCCCTCCCCCCAGAAAGCAAGCATTTTTTGTGAGTTGACAGGCTTTGATAACTAGATTTCACTATGTGATGGGTAACTAGAGAAATGACATTCATATTTTTCATTTTAGGTGCAGTCAGTCCTCAACTTATGACCGTTTTGTGACTGTTCAGCAACGGCGGCACCGAAAAAAAGTGATTGTTTCTCACACTTATGTACCCATGGTCACATGATTAAAATTTGTTATTAAATGATCTGTGTTCTCCCACTGACTTCGCTTTCCGGAAGGCAGCTAGGAAGGTCAAAAAATGGAGCTCACGCAACTTCCCATCATAAATACATGCTATTTGTCAAGCTCCTGAATTTTGGTCGCGTGACTGTGTGTGTGTGGATAAGTGTGAGGACTGGTTGTAAGCCACTTTTTTTTCCAATGGAGAAAAAAAATTCACTAAGCGAATATTTATGAGGGGAGGACTGACCATCTGTAGTGCCAAATATTTCAAGCTTGGCCACTTTTTAAGACCTGTGGCCTTCAACTCCCAGAATTCCCCAGTGAGCCTGGAAGAGACCAGAATTTTTTTGACCAAAGAGAACCAGCAAGGCTCATGAACAAAACTCCACACAGGAAGATTCTGCTGGTGCTTTTCCTTCTAAAAAAAGTTTACGGAAATATATATATATACATACATACACACACACAAAATTTATGGATATATACACATTACTTCATGAAATGAATGTCGAGAAACAACCGGCCATTAAGAACTGATCTGCCATGGAGAGAGAACGGAACAGCAGATCTGTTCGGAGGGACACCTTTTGCCCCAACACGCCTATCCATGCAGTGGTGGGTTTCAAAAAAAAATCCTACTGGTTTAGGGAACTCGCTTCTGCGCATACCAATCATGTGCAGTGCTCAAACACCGCCCTCTATCAACGCTGGTGAGCTGTGCAGACGCGCCTAATTGTGCATGCCAAATGCATGTATCGTGTGTGCGCCTAGGTCCACCGCTCTCTTATCAAGAATGGTGAGCTGTGCTGTTTTTTACCTCAGCTGAGGCGCAGCAATCTGCCACACAAATCAGCTGAGCTAATAAACAACAAAATATAGATGGTCAAGAGTGGGGGCGAGTGGGCTGGGCCCGTCAAAATTTTCCCTACCTGTTCACAAAGGCCGGTCAGAACCCGCTGAATACTACCTCTATCCAATCGTGCCCACCTATGCCATCTCTTCCTCAGTTTTATTTGACCGGGGGATGTTTATGATGTCTTCACAGACTCCCAGAGGACAAAATCCATCCCACACTTGGCATTTTACCAGATGTGCAAAATACGTTACACTTTGGCCATCTTTGAAATCGGCATACTTTTGGGATACAACTGACCTTGTTCTGTCATGATATAGTCTTCGACTTATGACCACAATTGTGCCCAAATTTCCACAGCCACGCAAGAATGTTAAGTGTGCTTTGCCCCATTTTGCGACCTTTCTTGCTGCCATTGTTAAATGAATCGCTGCAGTTGCATGGCTGTAAAGCAGATCTGGCTTCCCTATTGATATTTGGCTTGTCAGAACGTCGCAAAAGGGGACCACGTGGCCCTGGGACACTACAACTGTCATAAGTCCATGCCAGTTGCCAAGCATCTTGCATTTGATTACATGACGACAGGGAGGCTGCCATGGCCATGAGTGTGGAGAATGGTCTTCGTGATTTGGAACAGTCAGTAAAGGAAGTGGTTGTAAGTCAAGGACTTCCTGTACACAGCGCATATTCACTTGCATGCAGGTCATACATTGATCACTATGCTTATGAATTCATCCCACGTTATCAAAAAAGCTCAAGATATTTGCAACATGTGTTCCGATGTTAAATACTTTTGTGGGAAAATGCACTCCAATGCCTTTCATGGATATCCAGGGTGTTTGGGGCACATGGCATGTCCACATGTCCTCCCACATGAGATGTCTGTTAGTCCTGGGCTTGGCAACACCTATCTGTTGCTCACCAACAACCTTTTGTGACGAGATGTGGACCTTCAGGGACGCCCCCTGCCCCACCAGGGGATACCCTGGGGACTTCTGAGCCCAACACCCCTCTGTCCCCGCCCGCCATTCAGCAAAGTTGTTCCCATGAGGCAAGATTCGTTTTACCATGGTAGAATAATGGGGCATGTACAGACAATGACTTGGGAAGTGACACCTCGGGTTTCGGAGGCAGGCATGGCGAAGTGAGCGCTGTGCCGGTTTGCGAAGCACACTCCTGGCGGGAAGTTGCCCGTTCCTGCCGCAAACACCGCAGCTCGTCGTGGATCTCGGTGAGGACAGCCAGCAGCTGCAGCTGGAGGTCCCTGTCTCTAGCCCGCTCCTCCCGTTGCTGGGCTCGTTCTTCTTGCCACACAGCTAACTCGTGGTGGTAGAGCTGATCCCACTGGTCTTCCATCTCCATTAAGCAATGGAAGGTGGTCTTGCAAGGTCCTCGGTGGCTCTCTTGTGCGTGGTAGGCCCCGATTCCCCGTGGCATGGAGTGCAAAGGGGATACTGGGTCTTTGCAAGGTGATACAGGAGGCAGGGAC
This sequence comes from Emydocephalus ijimae, assembly GCA_004319985.1. Classification (NCBI taxonomy): domain Eukaryota; kingdom Metazoa; phylum Chordata; class Lepidosauria; order Squamata; family Elapidae; genus Emydocephalus; species Emydocephalus ijimae. Next base: position 23,279 of record BHEV01025295.1, read on the forward strand.
TCCTCCGTTAGAGTCCCTGCACCGAGCGAAGATATGGACGGCGGCAGCTGCTGATCCTCATACGACTGCTCCCACCCCGGACTCATCAGTCCCCGTGGGAAGGAGCCTAGATCAGTATTGCGGGGCTCTGATCCTTCGTCCTCTGTCTGGGGTCCCAGGACTGGAAGATCAGCACCGCCATCGTGACCATCCACTGGAGTAAACATGTCCTCTGGCTCGGATGCAGGCGATCCCCCTGCACTGCAGCGATGGAGGAGCATCACCTGCTGACTGGAGAACTTCAGGTCTTCCTCGGCTGAGAATGGCGGATTGAGACCCTCATTCCCATCCGGGCCTTCTGCGTCCTCCTCTTCGGAAGTGTAGGACACCAGGGAGTCATTTCTCAGTGTGGGGGGGAGACAGTCGGCTTTTCGGGAATCTGGAGCTCTGGACTGGAGTCAGCTGGGGGAGAGAAGGAAACAAGGTTGCCAGGCGACGGTGAGTTCTAGTCCCACCTTAGGTATGAAAACTAGCCCGATGACTTTGGGCCAATCACTCTACCTCAGCCAACCCACCTCACAGGGCTGTTGTTGTTGGGAAAATCAGAGGAGGAAGTTGTGTTGGATTTGTTCACCCCCCTGGAGTTCTTTGTCAAAATAATAAAGGTGTTACATGAATAAGTAAATTAAACCTCTTTTCTTTGGTCTCACGTTATGATTGCTACATAAACGGTTGCAAGTCAAGGGCTGCCTGTAAGTATGTCATCATCATCATCGCTTTAATGGATGCTTCTGTGCCAGACAGTGGGGAGTTGGATGCCAAGAGAGGTGGACTTGATCTCAGCACAGAGCCTGCACTAAGCCAAGGTTTGGACTAGATCAGGGGCCCACAACCCCCAGGCTACTAGTGGGCCGCAGCCTATTCAGAACTGGGCTGCATAAGAGGTGGGCCGGTGCACACGAGCGGCCAACTGGCACACGCATATTCAGGTCTGCCCACTGTTCGTGCAAGTTGGTCTGTATGCACGGGTGCACCAGCCCACCATTCACATGGCCCAGTTCCCTTCTCTCTGCCCCAGCTGGACCACCAAGCCACAAAGGCTGGGCACCACTGGACTAGATGAACTCTAAGGTCCCCTTCAAACACTATGATCCTAGAACAGCAGCCTCGCTTCGCCGGTGGACAGTCTGAGCAGCGTCCAGTTGCCTTGGAGGACTTACCAGAGCTGCTCTCCTCTTCCTCTCTGCTGTAGTCTCCAATTACTGATGGGTCTGGACTCTGGACACCCAGGCGAGGCCCAACGAACTCCTCCATTTCTGGCAGAGCAGACGGCTGCCCATTGGTGTTGATGTAAATACTGGGGTGGCTGGTTGCATCCTGCATGGGCCCAAACCTCAGTTTGGAGGTTCCCAGGAAGTAAATCTCTGCAAAATAAGATCACTCTGTATTTGTGATTTTCGGGGAATCCACCGTCCGCCCCACCGCATCTGCAAACCGATGTTGTTTTGCAACAACCACAATATTATTTTTGTCTTGCAAACTTCTAATCTACCTACAATCTGAGCATCTTGTGGTGCAGGGAATCCTCCACTTACGACTGTCATCGGGAGCAGAATTTCCATGGTTAAGCAAGGCAATGACTTTTTCTACGTCTACAGTTGTGAAGTGGTTCGCTGCAGTTGTTAAAGTGAATCGTGCGGTTGCTAAGTGAATCTGGCTTCCTCTATTAGAGTGTTCTGGGCGGAAGCTAGGTGGCAGGGTTGCAAATGGGGATCATGTGACTCCGGGATGATGCAACAGGGGGCGTGTCCATCAATATTATGACCATTCATTTAGCGACAGTTTGAAGTTACAAGTGACTTATGACCGGTTTTCACTCTATATATCTATCTATCCATCCATCCACGCACCCACCGCTAATCTATACCTATCTATCACCTATTGCTAATCTATATAATATCTATCCATCTATCTATCCATTTATTGATAATCTATAATCTATGTCTATCATCTATCTACTTCTATTATCTATTGCTACTGTATAATATCTATCATCCATCCATCCATCTTTTGCTAATCTACATCTATAGTCTGTCTATCATCTATTGCTAATCTGTATAGTATCAATCTATCATCCATCCATCCATCATCTATCCATCTCATCCATCTATCTCTATCATCCATCCATTGCTAATCTATATCTATAATCTATATCTATCATCTATTGCTAATCTGTATAGTATCTGTCTCTATCCTCTGTCTGATATTATCTATCTATCATGTATCTGTCTGATATTATCTATATCTATCTATTTGTATCTATCTATATCTATCTACCTACCTACTTACCTATCTCTATCCTTTATCTCTGATGTTATCTATCTATCTATCTATCTATCTATCTATCTCTATCATCCATCCATCCATTGCTAATCTATATCTATAATCTATCATCTATCTCTATCATCTATTGCTAATCTGTATAGTATCTATCTCTATCCTCTGTCTGATATTATCTATCTATCTATCTATCATGTATCTGTCTGATATTATCTATATCTATCTATTTGTATCTATCTATATCTATCTACCTACCTACTTACCTATCTCTATCCTTTATCTCTGATGTTATCTATCTATCTATCTATCTATCTGTCTGTCTATCTATCTATCTATCTCTATCATCCATCCATCCATTGCTAATCTATATCTATAATCTATCATCTATCTCTATCATCTATTGCTAATCTGTATAGTATCTATCTCTATCCTCTGTCTGATATTATCTATCTATCATGTATCTGTCTGATATTATCTATATCTATTTGTATCTATCTATATCTACCTACCTACTTACCTATCTCTATCCTTTATCTCTGATGTTATCTATCTATCTATCTATCTCTCTATCATCCATCCATCCATTGCTAATCTATATCTATAATCTATCATCTATTGCTAATCTGTATAGTATCTATCTCTATCCTCTGTCTGATATTATCTATGTCTATCTATTTGTATCTATCTATATCTATCTACCTACTTACCTATCTCTATCCTTTATCTGTCTGATGTTATCTATCTATCAATCTATCTATCTATCTATCTATCTATCTATCTATCTATCTATCTATCTATCTCTGTCTATCTATCTATCTATCTATCTATCTATCTATCTATCTATCTATCTATCTCTATCATCCATCCATCCATCATCATCTAGTGTTATTCACGTTTATGACCATTGCAGCATCCCCAGAGTCATGTGATCAAGATTCAGATGTTGGGCAACGGACTCATATATATGACGACGGGTGCTGTGTCTCCGGGGTGGTGGGTCACGTGATCCCCTCTTGGGACCTTTTCACAGGCAAAGTCAATTGGGGGTGAGGGGAGCCAGATTCATGAACAACCATTAAGCTAACTCAACAACTGCAGGGATTCACTTAACAAAGGTGGCAAGAAAAGTCCTCAAAGGGGGGAAAACTCAACCGCCTCACTTAGCAACAGAAACATTGGGTCAATTGTGGTCGTAAGTCAAGGACAACCTGTGTGCTTATCCCTCTTTCATTCTTCTCTTTTTTTCACTGCTGCCTGACCCAACTAAAATTAAGAAAATGACATTTCCTCCCCTCCTTTTTAATAGAAACTGAAATAAAAGGACAGTGGGTTACAGTGGTCTTATCCTCCGGGCCCAGCAATTCCCCCTTCACTGAATGTGCCTTGGATGGTCATCCCTCGGGGTGGGGTGGACTAGGTGATCTCAAAGGCACTGTTTCCATATTAGGATTCTCACAGCAGTTTGCCAGGGGTACGACTAATTCAGAATGCAGAAGAGCTTCTTTGCCCAAGGATGGTCACTGGACAGCGAGGTTGAGTTTAGGAATTGTGCTGAGGAAGGGGTTTGACTAAATGATCTTAAGGGTCCCTTCAAAGTCGGGATTCTGAGTCCTTAGCTATCTGGATCCTAGTTTCCAACTTTAGAAGCTTGGAGAGGCAGGGACTTCAGCTCCCAGAATCTCCTGGCCAGCCTGCTTTAAGAGGGGAGGACTCCAACTCCCAGAATCCCCCAGCCCAGATGCTGACAGAGAATTTTGGGAGACCCTTCCGATTGTCCTGCAGCCACCCTGAAATGCCCCGCCCTCTATTCTTACAGTCCCTCTGTCCAAATCTTCCCCGCTCACCGGGATCCAGGACGATCTCTGGTTCCGAATCATGGGTGGGCTGAAAGAATGTGGAAGCCACCATCTTTTCCAGGGGGATCAACTGTGGTTTGCAGGGGGTTCCGGCCCGGTGGACGGCCGGGGTCTTTTTGGCGGTGATCTTCTTCTTGACGTCTGTTAGGGATAACATTGTTTACCCTAACTGGTTTAGGTAAAATAATAAATATGTAATCATAGTTTATTAGTTAAAGTGTCTGCAACTTTAACTGTAGGACTGTAATTAGGGGAGTGGTTGTAAAAGCACTTTAAAAGAAGCAAGGAACGTCAGCTTGCTCTCTCTCTGGCTTTGATGATCCCTAATTGCTGCATGGACTCCAGACTGCTTTACTCGAACGGGAGAGATAAACAAAGGACTGATTTGTAAGTGAGCTGACATAGGATATTTCAACATGGACTTTGCTAACTGAATATCCTTGAATGGACTGACTAAAATGATACATGACTAATGGACTATTATTTTGACTATGCTATAAACTCTAAATGGAATAAACTATATTTTTGACAGCACAAGTGGATCTGTTATTTTTACTGTATGTAAATAAACATACAAACTTATCACACTCATTNTGGATCTGTTATTTTTACTGTATGTAAATAAACATACAAACTTATCACACTCATTTATCTGTGTGCCTATCTGACTAACGCTGCACATTCTGTTTAGCTTGTCTCCTTAA